>PVLA01008920.1:0-82285 GCA_004027455.1 Hydrochoerus hydrochaeris
TGTGTGTGTGTGTGTGTGTGTGTGCGCATGTACATGTACGTGTAACTGTGTGCTGTCTGTGAGCCTCCTGGGCATGGGTGGGGGTTGGCATTGCGGTTGCCAATTTAGTGTCCAACCAGAAGAACAGGGATAGAGTGGAAGACGGAGGGGAAGGGTGTGGGGCCTGGGCGGGGAGAAGAGGGTGCATGAGTTGCTTCATTCCGCCTGCTTGCGGGCATTGGCACTGCAGCTGCCATCCCTGTGCCCATGGAGATGGGAGGAGGCGAATGGAGGGGGGCAGCGGCAAGAGTCCCTGTGCTCTGGGAGGAAGGCGCAGTACACAGGAGCTGTTGGCATCACATCTGTCAGGCCAGTGCCCAGTGCTGGAGCAGAGGGGAATGGCGGACCCAGGAGGCAGGGAGGAGGGACAAGAATTGTTGCTGTCCTTCTAGAAGCTCAGCTCTGAGAAATGCTTGGACTTTGAGGTGGTTGGCTCTGTTCCAGCCTGGGAAAGTGAAGTGGTAGAGTAGACACGGAAGTACTAAGAAAGAGTTCCAGAGCTGGCGAGGATGGACGGTGCCACCATTGCCCAGGGAAACTTGTTTGGGCTGGCAACATGGCCTTTTGTCACAGCACTAAAGGAGATAGCAAGGGGACTGGGACATGAAGGGGGTGGCACTATCCATGGAGACTGGCATGAGCGCTGGCATTGTATAGAACAGGGAAGAGTAACAGTGCTTCCCGTTAGTCTGGTGGAAGCGTTGTTGTGCCAGGAGTGAGAAAAGAGGAGGTGAGAGGGGGTCTTTATTTGAAAGAATAGACTTTTTCTCTCCTAGGACCTCCTTCCCATTTCTCCTTAGGCATGAGGCATGAATGACAGATAGAAGGCGGCATGAGGACACAAAGGAAGAAGCCGCCATTGCTAAGACCCCAAGGAAGAAGAGTGGGGAGCGACTGCCAGTCCTTGCTGGCCTCCAGCCAGTCCCTCGCTGAAGATGGCCATGTCCTCCAGCCCGGTCTGTATGTGCCACTGTTGCAGGCGCGGTGGTGGGGGCAGGGCGTGCTTGATGAGCTGGGCTCTAGAGTGGCGAGGGCACCTTTCTGCCAGTCCCATTTGAACCCTTCACTCGAACAAGCGAGGTGTCTGATTTTTCTTTCTGGTGCCTCCCTTTGCCTCACCCCTCTTTCATCTTTCCATCACCACCTGGGTCCTACTCCTTGGCACCCAACCAACTAGATGCCGCCACACTTGGCAGCGCTGCACTGGCATGTGAACAGGGTCTCAGATCCTGGCACTGCAGCAAACCCAAAGCCGCCCAATGTGCTCACAACGCCACTTGGTGGCAAGGAGAGAGAGGAGCCCACATGCAGAGTGCCCCAGGCATTGGAAAGTGGCTGGAGACGATGCCCCTAACAGCTGGGCTGAACCAGCATTCTCTAGGCCACCCCAGTTCTGCCATTCTCCATGACACACACCTCCCTCTTTTCCTGTCTGCCTCTAAAAAGGGAGTTCACATGGTGCTGTACTGTGTTTGAATAGCTATGCAAAGGAAACCTGGAGTACAGAGGCAGACACCATCTGTAGCCATACACAAGGCTTCAGGCCAGGGGACTCTACCTCTCTGGGCAGCAGGAACAGGATGGTGAAAAGGGAGCCTGGAGAGAGACATACCAGCTGTGCTGTCACAGAAATGGGCTGGGGATGTAGCTCAATGGTAGAGTACTTGCTAGGGTACATGAGGCCTAGATTCAATCCCCAGGACTGGGAGAGAGAGAGAGGAAAAAGATATCAGATACCAGAAGAGATTGGAAGGGATGAAGCAGGAAGGAGAGACCTTCAGACCTTACTGTTGGATATTGGGGTAATAGTAACTAAGTATGTATTACCTTGTGCCTTGCGATTGGCTGAGCTATGGTTGAGATGAACTTATTCTTTCTCCTTTGTTAAAAGGTTTATATTCTGGCCAGGGATGTAGCTCAGTGGCACAAGCGCCTGCCTAGCAAGCACAAGGTCGTAAGTTCGATCCCTGGTAAGAAAAAAAAAAATAAACAAATAAATAAAAGGTTCATATTCATTAAGTGTCCTGGAGGGCTGGAGATTTAGCTCAGCAGCACAAGTGCCTGCCTGGCAAGTGCAAGGTTGTGAATTTGACCCTTGGTACAAAAAAAAAAAAAAAATCCTGGAAAGATGGGAGGTAGTTTGGGAGGTAGTTTAGGTCTAGAGAGGTAGGCAAGGATTAGGAAGGCAATGGCACCTGGGACTTGCCCATCCAGAAAGGATGCAAGGAGATTTTGTGGTTAGGAATTTCTCAGAGATCTCAAATTAAGTTGGATAGAGTTCTGTGTCTTTGAAATCTGTGCTGGAAGGGAGAGTGAATCTGGAAGAGTTTCTAGTGGGATTGGCTTTCCCTGCTTTTGGGTAAAAAGAAGCTGTAGGTCAGTGGCCTGGAAGATCTGTGGAAAATTTGGCTCTGGGTGATGTCAAGAAGGAAGTTAGGCCTGTCCGGAGGGAAGTAAAGCCATCCATTGTCCATGTGGGGCTGAGCTGCTCAGGGCTGGGAAAGTTCTGCTTTCAGCATCTCTGCAGTGGATGGCAGCTTCAGAAGAAGTAAGTTGGTTTCCACAGCAGAGGAGAAAGCAGAAGGCACTCGGTCAAGGGGGTGAGTGGACAACGTTTTTATTTTCTGTCCTGTTCAAGAGCAGCCACCATAAGCCAAAGACACTGTTAGATTTATGGTATGTTTGAGTGAGAGGGTTGGTGATGTCACTGTCATGAAGATGGATCTGAGGGGAGCAAGGACACTGTGCAGTAGCCCCAGGTGTGTGTAACTGGGCTGGTCTGGGTGCTGCAAAGTTGTGGCAAGTTACAGGTGTACATGGGAATGAGTTCTCTTAGCTGGTGATTCTCAACCTCCAGAGAGCATAGATCACTTTAGCAGGAGTTTCTGATTCAGTTGGTCTGATATGGTCCAGAAATTTGCATTTTAAATAAGCTCAGGTGACCATGATACTTGTGGGCAAACCCTGAGAAGCGACTGTCTTAAAGAGATGGCACTTAACTTGTAGGACAGTCGATCTGGTCTGGATTTCCTTTGCCTTCACTTTTTCCTTCCTTCTCAGCCATATTCATGTCTTTATGCAGGCAGGTGTGGGATACGTGTTTGGACTGTGTGTGTGTGTGTGTGTGTGTGTGTGTGTGTGTGTGTGTTGGGTGGAGGGATTGGGAAGTCCAGTCAGACACATGTCACTTGTTAGCATAATGATTTTCATCAACTGTTATTATCACAGAAAAATCCCTTTGGAAACATTGTGAAAATCATTCTTCCCTTCATCCCCAGATTCTCAATGGTGTTCTGCCCATGTATTTTTCAAAAACATCCAAAAACATTTAAGTTTTTGGATTGCCAGGAGCATTGCCAGGAGATTGTTGTCTGTGGGCCAGTGACACTTGTGTGGATTTTGTGGCAGAATACAGGACAGTCCTTAGTCACATGTCTTCCTGAAGGCTGGATCCCGGGGGTGGGGGTGAAGTAGGGTCAGCAGAATACAGGGCCACACTTCCTGCTGACACTCAGCAATTTACAGAGCTGCTGTTGTTTGAGCAATTGGTGGGGATCCAGAAGTGAGTAGTGTGGGCATTCTTCAAGCTGAAAAGACATGTGCAGTTTTGACATCAGGGAGGGACTACAGTGTGGAGCAGCACTGAGTCCCTGCTACTGACTTGTTCCAGTATGTTAGCTATTGTTTGTGAAAGAACGTGTGTGTGTGGTTGGATAAGGCTACTTGGACAGGCTGTGCTTCTTTCTGTTCACTTGTATTAGTCAACCTGCTTCTCCACTAGGTATTAGCAATGCATAACTCTATGGCCAGGGAACTGCAAGAAACACCAACTTCAGACTAACTGACAGGGCATAATGACAATTATCCTATGGTTTGTGTGAAGCTGCTCCTCTGTGTCATCCTCTATGTCAAGGAGAGTCACTGTATGGTCACTATGTCAAGGAGAGTCACTGTATGGTCACACAGTTGAGTCACCCAGTGTGTTGTCAATGCCTTCTTGAGAAGTGCACTCATCCAGAAGAGGACTTTCCTCAGAATTACTTCCCCAAACCTGATGGACTATGGTCACATTTGCTACCAATGGCTTCATTCAACTTTTTATTCTGTATCCAATCTGATCCAAAGGCCCCAACGCTTGGTCTGCTCCTCTTCTTGTAGCCAGGTGTTCTCTTGGAATTTTCTAACTGTGTCCATTAAGAAATGATACTTTCACATGTACAAATTTCTGGCTAGTGTCTGAGAGAAATGCCATCCCTCTCCCCATAATAACAGGCTCTTCCTATAACACCAGTCCCAGCCCACCCTGATTCAGGGTAGTGTAAGAATTTTTCTACACCAGGTGTGGTAGTGAATGCTTATAATTCCAATGCTCAGGAAGCTTAGGTAAAAAGATTTCAGTGAGTTCAAGGCCAGCCTGGGCTACATGGTGAATTCAGGCCCTGCCTGGAATACATAGTGAGACCCTGTCTCAAAGAACAAAACAAAATTTTTACAAAACTTTTCCTAATGTCTTTTCTACCTTTCCTCCTTGGAGTCCAGAGTCATTTAAGGACTTTTTCTCCCCATTTCTTATCTACTTTATTGTGAGCAAAACTAGCATGTATTGGCAAGATCTAGAGACTCTTTGTCTCTCTGTCTCTGTCTCTCCTCCTTATGTCTCCCTCTCTCCAGGGGGTGCCTTGCTGGCATTTGTGTGTTTCCCTGGAGACCTGGCAGCTGGGGTCTGCTTCTCTCTCTCAGCATGAGTTTGCCTGTTTTGCTGTACTTATATACACAGAGCTCTTTCTGTATTTCAGGTTTGAATATCTTTACAAGGATGAATGACTGAATGAACACATGTCTTAACATTAGTCAGGATGTGGAGATCTGGGGGAATAAATGGTCTGGTCCATTAGGTCTGCAAGCAGATAAGGAACAAATAGAATAAGCAGGTGAGTACTACTATGCCTGGAATAACTGGCTTTCTTGGTTCTTACACATGTTTCTCTTAAGTACTCCAGGGCTGGAGGGCTAGGGTAAGAACAGGATAGGCCTTAGTCACATGTCTTCCTGAAGGCTGGATCCCGGGGGTGGGGGTGAAGTAGGGTCAGCAGAATTTTGTAGTCCTGCTACAGATATTGACTCATTTGGCCACTAAAGTTTAAAGTTTCTCATGTTCAGCAGTTTGATTTCTGTTCCTAGTTAAGAATTAGGTACCTTAAGTTATCCTCACAAAGATTCTGGTTTAGAACAAAGACAGGCAAGATCATTTATACTTCCTGCCTCTCAGTAATGACGCTGGCATAAGTAGGGTGCTTCTTTAGGACCACATATTTCAGAAATCTTAGTTCTTTGCCCCAAGCTGTGGAAGACCAGTCTTATGAGCCATCAATTCAGGCTTATCTTATACATAGGGTGGAATAGGGGGCTATAAAATAGGTGTTGATGTGCCGGGTGCTGGAGCTAAGTCTATTCCTCTACAACATCCAGTCACTTTTTTTTGTTTGTTTTGTTGGTACCGGGGATCGAACTCATGACCACATGCTTATAAGGCAGGCACTTATGCCGCTAAGCTAAATCCCCAGCCCCCCAGTCACTTCTAGTATTCTGCACAGGGCTAGGCTGACTCAGCCTTCTGTCCATCAGAAGTGCCACCATGTGTTGTTCTCTGAAGCAAGGTTACTGTCAGGACGTCTAGTGTGAAAAGGGGCCTGGGGAGGAATGCTCCTTGGGAACATGGAATGGTGCATCCTCAAGTAGCACGTTGATTGACCTGTCAGCAGTCAGCCCAGCTATTTTCCCTACAAAATTCTAGGGTACAGTTGTTCAGTGGCGGCTCCTCACCCTGCTGTGCATGTACACAAACCTCAGTGCCTCCTAGGCCAGCGTGTTTAAGAGTGAGGTGTTGGAGGACAAGAAAATTTCTCACTGCATTAACTCTTGAGGAAGACATTCATAGTTCAAAGTAAGCCAACCTACCCTGGCTGTAAGTCCCTAAAATGCACGACATCATGCTTTTGATCATCTAGGGCTAGGTGTTTGCCAAAGTTTTCTTTCAAACGTTTCCTCTTTTTCTCAGGCTTTTTTTTTTTTTTTATATATACATGAGTCACATTCCCAGAAAGCACAGTTAAAATCATCTTTCCTCATATGCATGCTGCTAAGAAAATAGTTTTATACACAGAACTTCATCAGGAGAGGAAAGAGGAGAGGGAGGGCAGGGTACAGGAGGAATATCAAGAAGTAAGAAAAAGACAGAAGCCAGGGCCAGACCACAGTGGGTCACTTCTCTTCTGTTGTCTACATTTGTAACTGGCATTTTCGGTGTCATAATAACTAGCTCCATACTGCCTGCAATTGGCTGGGATATGTTTTAATTTTAAAATAGATTGGACAGGAAGATTCACAGAATGCATGGCAACTAAGGACTGATTTGAATCTTCCCTCCATCTTCCCCTCTCATCTTTTCTGCACACAAGCCACTGCTTCATGATTAGCATTTACAGAGTAGTCACTGAGAGAATGGGAAACCTAAGTCCCAGGGCTGATTTATGAATATTAAATGGGTAATAGTGGAGACAGCTTGAGCGGAGTAACCTCAGTGATAGACTAGAAGAAAGTTTCTGGGTGATAGGAAATTGTGTAGGCTTTTCCTTGCTAAAATAAAACACCTAATTCTCTATCCTGTCCACCTCAGCTGGGCTTTGGAGTTGCCAGAATTAATGCCCCTGGTAGTAATGGAGTCAGTGAGGTGAGGAAGCGTCCCCCGGTCAGTCTTCCTTGGGGTGCCCTTGTGATAACCCCCTACCAAAGGCTCACAGTGGGCTCCAGTGCTTTCCTTGCATGCCCATGGCTATGAATGTCTTCCTCAAACAGTGCCAGCTCTACAGCCCTGGCTCCATGGTGGATGCCTGCTGTGTAATGGAGGAGCTACGCTGGGCTGCACTCACTGCAGGGAGCACAACCAAGGGCAGAGATCAGGGGGATGGAAAAGCAGATGGGGAAGCGGGGGTCCTGCAAAAGCAAAGTTGCAGTGTCTAGAAATGTGATGGGGCCACAGGGGAGGAGAACAGTGGGCTTGTAGAAAAAGTAAATGAGTGAAAATGGTGGTTAGGCAAGAGATGCATACCTCAGTTTCAGAAAACAAACGGCCCCATCTACCCACCCCTTTCTTTCTGGGACTACCGAGGTACTTCTGTTGACATTGGCTTTGCTGACAACTGAGAATAAGGGGATGTTGTCTATCTTGGAAATACTCAATTCAGGGAAGAGAGGGGAGAGGGACATATTTCTCCCTGGAGCCCAGGTTCTTCTCCACATTACCAGCCTTGCCTGAGGCTGGCATGGTGAGAAGGCTGCAGTCCTGTGAGGATCACCAGACACCAGCAGGAAGTTAGAGCTGTTTGGTTTTCTCCAGAGACAAGGTGGTTTAAAGATGCCTTTAAAACATGGGAAGGGTGGCACAAATAGCAAACAAAACAAAACAAAACAAAACGAAACAAACCACTTGTTTGATGGGAGAGTTGGTTTTTTTTTTTTTGTTATTTTCCAAGTTGGTTTTAGTTCATTTCTCTGATCTCTCCATCTCTTTTGTGCGTATGTGCACGCACTCTCTCTCGCTCTTGTTTTTTGGTTGTGTTTCAGTCTTTTTTAAAATAACTTTGGATTTGCCGTTGGTGGGCAGTGCTGGTCCCCAGAGGCTGAACTGCCCCATAGCAGGGGTAGGACAAGGAGCAGGCCCATGGCTGCTGAGAGGATCTCTGTGTTTAAAGCCTTTGAGAATAAACTACTGCAGTTCCCAGGGTGCAGGGCAGGGCTGGCAGAAGGGTTCCTGGGGCGGCTTCTCCTGGAGTCCAGGCCACAGGGCCCCGTCTGGGGAGAAGAGGGCGAAGAGGGAGTTCTGGGGAGAGTGAACTGGGAGCACTTCTCCTCCTGCCAACCTCCAGTTTGGTTAGAGTTTTGTGGGCTCCCTGCCCATCTCAGGCTCCAAACTTGGGAGCCCACTGTTTTTGGGAAGTTTGGGAAGAGCGGTATGATGCTCTAGACAAAGGGGGTGGGAAGAAGGGGGAGTGACAAAGTTTATTTTATTCCCCTTCTTTGTCTTGGGTTTCTTTTTTTCTTTCTTCTTTTTGTTTTCTCCTTCTTCTGTTTGTGTGTTTGCCCAGGGGAACACCATGGAATAGTGTGTGTGTGTGTGTGTGTGTGTGTGTGTGTGTGTGTGTGTGTGTATGCATTTATAGGAGTGGGGGGTGCTGAGACTCAGTGGGGAAAGTGAAAATGAACCAAGTGTATATTTTGTGCATGGCAGGCAGACAGGTATGAGTAATAAGGATGCCAAGGGCTGTGTGGATGTGTGTCTGTGAAGACATGGGGCAAGGGTGATGCCTGCAAGGGCCAAGGATGAGGAGCAGTGTGTGTGTGGGCAAGGGAGGAGGCAGGGCTCTGCTGGAGGTGGGGTGTGTGAGACCCACAGAGGGTGGGAACTGGAGGTTCCCATGAGGTGGGCGGAGCTGAAGGTTGGGGCCTGGGATCTGAGCTCCTACCAAACACCCCTCCGGGTCAAAGTAGGAGCCCTCCCATCTCCCGTCTTGGTTTATCTGTTTATAAAGCTAGAAGTGTAGAGGTAGTAGTAGTTTTTGGGTTGGAGTCCGTGTGAGGTAATTTTGCTTCCTCTTTGGCAAAAGCCACAGCAGCTGTGGCAGCAGTGGTGGTGTTGGTGATGGTGATGGGTGGGCCCCCTGGGGGCGGGGCTGCCTTGCGCCTGTGGGCTGAAGAGCGTAGGTGGGAAGCCAGGGCTTCACGGCCACTCAGCAGCACCTCACATGCCAGGCAGTGGTAGGTGCAGATGGGCACCCGTAATGGGGGGGGCACAGAGCCCCCGCAGCCCCGCCCAAAGAAGCAGAAGGATCTCTGGTGGGCAATGGCTGGGGCCTCCCCATCAAATGCCATCTTGCACTGGCGGCACAGGTAGCGGTGAGTCACATCCACAGTGGAGATGCCAGTGCTGCCTGTCAGCAGCTCATCAGCCTCACCAGCTTCTCCCTCCCCAGGAGCTGGTAGTTCAGGAGGCTTTGGAGGTGCTGTGCCTGTGGGCTCAGGGGGCTGAGGTGGTGGCTGGAGTAGGGCATTGGGGAGCAGCCCAATGAGGGTCTGAGGTATCACAGGGTTCATGGGAAATAGCCCCTTCTTCATGCCATAGAGCTGCTGGAAGTAGGCCCCCTGCAACTGGGGGCCAAAGATAGCTGGCGGTGCTGCCCCCCCTGCAGGGGGCAAAGGGAAGGGCAGAAATTGGCCTCCCAACAGGGCTGGGACAGTGGCCTTCAATGCTTTGAGGTTCTTGAGAGCATCAGTGGAAGAGTTGGTAGGGGCTGTAAGTGGCTTTCGCTCACCAGCGACCTTGTTCCCCGAGGGCTCAGTGGGCAGGCCCGGGACAGGGTCAGTGGTGCTTGCTGTGGAGGTGTTGGTTTGGTCGGGCACAGGTCTCTGAGGTAAGGGGCGCCCTGGGCCAGCAGTCTGGACCACTGTGGTAGCAGGCAGGACCGAAGTAGCAAGGCTGAGGAGGCCTGAGGAGGCTGCAGGGCCTGGCAGGATCAAAAGGTGATGAAGGATTAGCTGTTTCCTGCCTCCACTGACCCTCCTGCTGTGGACCACCTCCTGCCACACATCCACATTCCCGGCTCCCATGCTCCCTTCCCTCTTTTCCCCAGGAGCCTAGGCAGTGACGGTGAACTTTGCAGAGCTTTCAATGTTGAATGCCCACGGCGGCATGTGTGCCATAGGTTCATCACCACTGGCCTAGAACAAAGGAGGGCCACAGGAAGACATTGGACATGGGAGGGTCAGGAAGGAAAAGCAAGGGCAACTGCCCCACTCACCTGAATTGAAAGGAGCTAAGCTGCCAAGCGGTGGCTGGGCCAGAGCTGGGCCAGACAAGAGGACTGGGGCCAGGCGAGGCAGGGCTGGGGCAGCCCCAAGGGGCATGGAGGCAGGAGTGGTGGCAGGTGGAGCTTTGGGAGCTGGGGTTGCCTCAGGTGCTGGGGCCAAGTCATAGCACTTGCTTTCGCTCTTCAGCTGGGCTCGGACTGCCTCCTTGAGCTTGGCCAGGTGCTGGCGGGAAAAGAGATGGCCTCGGCAGGAGACATAGAAATCATACTTGACATCACAGTAGGGGCAGTCAGTGCGTTGGGCTGCCAAAGGACCCTCACTGCTGCCCCCATTTCCCCCAGTGGCCATCCCCTGCAGTTTGGCCTTTTTTTCCTTGGCACGAGCATTCTGGAACCAGACCTGAATGACTCTCTTGGGCAGCCCGATCTCCTCCCCCAGCACCTCACATTCCTGCATGGTGGGGGTGCGGTAGGCTTCATAGCAGGCTTTCATGATCTTCAGCTGCAGACTGCTCATCTGTGTCCTGTAGCGCCGCTGCCCCATCCCATCGGGAACCCCATTCCCTCCTCCTGGGCCCCCACTGCTTCCTCCAGCCCCAGGGGACTCTGGCTCAGCCAGGCTGGAAGCAGATGAGTCACTTAGGTCTCCTGCAGATGGACTACAAGCCTCACTCTCTGGAGACGCTTTAGATGACTCTTCAGGGCCTTCGTCCTCACTAGGTGGAGGGGGAGGTGGGAGGGGTAGCGGTGGCTCTGCTGTGGATGTACTGGCCTCCTTCCCTGGCGGTAGGAAAGGCAGGGGCCCAGCACCTGGGGTTGCCATGGGGTAGGGAAAAGTGGGTGTTTCCCTCTTTGAGGCCTCCTTCCCAGTGCCGTCATCTGTCTTGCCCAACAGGAGGTTGAACTTGGGAAAAGGTGCTGGGGTAGATCCGACAGTGGGTTTGACTGCTGGACTGGGCACCCCTCCGGGAGTGCTTCGAAACTGGCCTTTCCTCTCCCGGGCCCTGGTATTCTGGAACCAGACCTGTACCACTCGCTTTTTGAGCCCCACCTCCTCAGAGATACAGTCGAGCATCTTGCGTGTTGGGTTGGAGTCCTGCATGTACCAACGGTACAGGATCTCCAACTGCTCCGGCAGGATGGTGGTGCGCAGGCGCTTGTCCCTGGGGGGATCCCCATCCACTGCACCCCCCGCTTCACTGCCTGTCGGGGACAGGCTGCCATCCTCATGCTTCCTTTTGAGGGGTGGCCCTGGCACTGGTGGGGTGCCTGCCACCAGCGGGTTTCGCTCCCCAAACACCAGCAAGGGCAGATCTAGGAGTTGGGGAGGAGCGCTGGGTTGCACAGATGGCAAGAAATGTAGTCGGCGGTGACTGATGAGGAGGTCCTGGCTGGGGAAGGAGACGGCACACTGCTCACAGGCGTGGGCTGGAGGCGAGGGAGGAGCCTTCCCTTCAGGCTCTTTGCTTCCTGGCTTGGTTGCCTCTGCCTGGCTCAGCATCTCTACTTCTGGAGGTTCTGGTGATAGACCCTTAGGTCCTGCTGGGGCTTCCAAGCTCTGTTCCTCCTCTGCATCTTCTTCTTCCACCACTTCTTCCTCCTCCCTTCTCTCTGTCTCTTCCTCCTCCTCTTCAGGTGTCTGATCATCATAACACTTCTTGAGGTGCCGCACCAACTCAAAAACACAGGAGAAAGTGGTGTGGCATCGCCTGCAGCCAGAGGCTCCCCCAGAGCTTCCTCCTGTTGGCACAGGCCCACCTTCACAGGCATTTTTGCGTGCTTTCTGGCGGGCATTCTGGAACCACACTACTACCACACGGCTAGCCAGACCCAAGAGACTTGCGAGCCGCTCCACCTCTCCATCCTTGGGGTAAGCACTGGTCTCAAAGAAAGACTGCAGGGCCTGGGTCTGGAACTCTGTGAACTTGGTTCTGGAGAACCTGCGGCCTGCAGGTGCTAGGAGTGGAAGGTTCCCTCTGGAGCTTTCTTCCTCCTCTGTAGGCCAGCATCCTCCTGCCCGGCTTTGCTCTTCAGGGCCATGGGTTCCTCCTGCCTCAGGCTCTGGGACCAGGAAAGATGGGCCCAGCTGAGGAGCAAGTGACTCCAGAGACCCATCAGGAAGTTTGGGGGGTTCTACAGGAGGTGGGTATAGGCTATCATAGCTCTTTCGAAACTGGGCGGCATAACGGCTCAGAGCCTCGAAGGGCAGAAAGCGGCGGTGGACATGCTCCTCGTGTGTTTTGAGAATAAGCATATTGGAGAAGAGTTTCCCACAGGACCCACAGGCCAGCTTGTCCCCACCCCCTAGGGCCTCTGGAGGAGGTGGTGTTGGGGGCGGGGGCACAGCCTGCTTCCCTTCATTGTACTGAATGACCAGCTCGAAGCCGAAGTTTTCTAGCAGGGCTTTGGCTGCGGTGCGGGTGGCCTCATTGGGCGATGGGTGGGATGGTGAGGATGGCCCTGCCTCATTCCCCTCCTCAGCCACGACAGGCCGCTCCCATTCCTGCTCGGCCAGCTCAGCCCTAGGGGGTGGAGGTGGAGGAGGTGGGGTGACAGATGGTAGGGACAGCATGGGTGCAGGCCCAGCTAGTGCCAGCTTGGGCCCTACCTTGAGGTCATGGAGGTAGAATGGCAGGAGCAGCTGCTGCTGCTGGAGCTTAAGCAGTGATTCGGGCATCAGAGGAAAAGGGGGCAGTACTGGTGGAGTGAAGATGGGGGCTGGGAATCGGTGCAGGTCCAAGGGGGGAGGAGGTGGGGACAGGAAGGGCAGTCCAGATATGAAGCCACTGGGGTCAGGGCCCTTCTTCTCAGTGCCCACCTCCCCCTCAGTCTCGCCTTCCTTGGGTTCTTCTTGGCTACGCTCTGGCCCCTCAGCCTTGGTGTCGGTCTTGGGCCCTCTGGAGCGAGTCTGGTGCAGTACTGACCGCATGTGGATCTCTAGTGTAGAGCTCTGGTTGTAGGAAACCCGGCAGACTGTGCACTTAAAGGGCTTGTCAGTGGCTGTGGTGGTGGTTGGTGGGGCACCAGCCTCTCCGCGGGCAGGGCCTGAGGGGTCAATGGCAGCCTTCTTCATCTTATGGAGGTGGGAGACCGAATTATAATGAACCAAAAGGATGTTCTTCTGGGTGAAGGACTCCTTACACACAGTGCACTTGTAGGGCCGGGCAGGGTCCAGAAACTTGTCCAGGGCAAAATTGGTGGTTTTCCGATAGGTCAGAGGGTGGCGAGAATCAGCTGGGGCTGGCTCTGCAGAACGGGGCTCCCCCATGGTCCCCTCTTCCTCATCAGCCATCGTGGGTGGAGGAGCTGTTTCTTCAGCTTGGGTGTCAGGCTGAGGGACGGGAGATGGAGCTGGAGAAGAAGGTTGCTCAGGGCTTCCCAGTGGCTTGTCTGGAGCCTCAGCTGGGGCCAGAGGAGGCTCAGGAGGAGGATCTGGGCTGGCTTCTGAGGTCAGGTTAGGGCCTTCTATGGGAGAGAAGAAAGTGCAATGAGTGGGGAACTTCATTCAGGATGGGCCCCATTCCCTCAAAATCCAGGGCAACAAACCCTGGCTTCACAGTTCTTCAGACCGTCTTGGCCTATGGAGATCCTGTGCACTTTCCCGTCCCCTGGGAAGGTATGCTGTCCCCTTCCTTACCTGCTGCCTGGTCTCTGCTGGGTGTGGGCTCTGGCCCAGGGGTGGGGGCTTCTGGGCCATCTTCCAGAGGGCTAAGTGAGGGCCCAGGCAGCACTTTGGTTGGAAAGGCCATCTCTACAGTTGTGGCCTGCAATGTAAAGAGCTCTGGTGGCCTCACCATCTCCTGCCCCCACTTCCCCCTGTGCTATTCCTGTGCTGCGCTTCCTTCCCACAGATCAGCCTTTCTGGATGAACACCCCTCCCACAGGCTGCTTCCCTACATGAAGGCCTGAGGCGCTGCCTTTCCTCTCAGCCTCCCTCCTTCCCCAGGCCAAAGTCAGCTTTTCTTGGACACCTGGCCCTGGCAGACCTGGAATTGCTGTCTTGTCTGTTGTCTCCAGACTTAATGGAAGTGAGAAATGCTGAGTTTTCTCATCCAGTAGATGCAGCTAGCCAGGCTTAGCACTGAGAGTCCCTCCAAAATCCCACTCCAAATCTGAAACGCTGCTTTCTTCATCAGCCTCCCCCCAACACCTCCACTTGTCTGCACATGCACTGCACAGCCCTGCCTGAGCCTCAGTGGACCATCCTCACCCAGCCTGTACTCACCACAAGCAGCAGCTTCTCAACACATTCAGGTACCACGTTGTGCAGATGGCTGAGGTGGAAGTGCAGGGCAGGCCGGCCTACCAGCTGCTCCTGGCACAGTGGGCACCTGTATTTGGGCTGCACTGCATGCTGGGAGAGTGTATGAGCCCTCACTTGGTCAGACTCTGGGCTCGAGAAACTGCAGTATGGACAGCAGTACACCTGGGGAGCACAAATGGACAGTGGAGGAGGTGTCAGGAAAGGGGGACCCACCATCACACAGTCATCTGGGTTTTTCAGTGCAGTGCTATCCCTCTTCCCAGTTTAGTAGGAACAAGCCAGTTGGGAAGGCACCTTAAGCCCCAAGTCCTCAAAGTTGGCTTCTCTCCCACCTCTCTTGGACTGAGACAGAGGGTTCAGCCTAGGTCACGACCTTGCCTTCCTCTATTCTCTGGCACTCTCTCTTTATCTTGGCCTCTATTTTTTGTTGTTGTTTTTCTGTATCTCTGATGACGTACCAATTCTCCAGCTGACAGCACTGTACCTGACTCCATCTCACATTTAGTTTTCCTGCTCACACCCATCCTACCTGTATCTTCTCTGTGAAATGCCTCCAGTTCTTTTGGGTACCTTCTACACCCAGAGGTCTCTACCCACTTTTGCCACTGAAGGGTCCTAAATGTTTACCTCAGAAGGGTCCCACCTTTCTGCTTAGAAACTGGCTTATTTTCCCTCGGGTTCAGAAGCTTCCACCCCCCCACCCCATGTTTGTAATATGAACAAATGTCATATCTTCCCCAGTGGGCCTGGAAAAAAAATTTTTTTTTTTTTATCGGTACCCGGGATTGAACTCATGACTGTGTGCTTGCAAGGCAGGCACTTATGCCACTGAGCTAAATCCCCAGCCCCTGGGCCTGGAAAATTTGAGGGGCAGAGCCAGGAAAGGGCTGCTGTCACCTGACTGTCTCAGCTGTCCATCCTGAGCCACAGAGCAAGCTTATCTGTGGCTCATTTCCTCTCTCCTCTGTCACCTGGAGTGGGTGGCTGCAGAGGAGAGAATCCAGGTGCTCATTTTAATGCACCCACTAAGCCTTAGAGTGGACATCATAACAGATCTGTTGAGCAGGAGTTAAACAGGAGAGAAGCTGAGAACACAGCTGCCACTACACATGGGAGTGCAGTTTGAACGCTGTGAGTCCCAGGATGGCATCTCAAGGCCAAAGGGTGGGAACCCTTCAGAATCAACTTTCAGATCGTTAAGCTAAACCACTCCGGGATCCAAATCCTGGGGCTAGGTCCAAATCCTGGGGGCTTAGAGGCTTGCAGGACATGCTTTCAGCATGAATCATTTGGTTGGTGCTTCTACCTTCAAGAAGAGGGTGCCAGGACAGTCTCATCCAGATTCAGCTTTCTGCGGGATGGAAACATCTGTGTGCAGTTGTCTCTCTGCAGTTGGTCTTTTGTTCTTTATTTTTGCTTTGTTTAGTTTTTGAGACAGGGTCTCCCTATTAGTCCAGGCTGGCCTTGAACCTATGGTGATTCTCCAGTCTGGGCCACACTGAGGTTATAGCCTATGTGGTAGCTGGTCTTTTGGTTTTGCCTTTCCCTCCTCATCTCTTCACTCTTCCCTCCTCTCCTGCCATCTGTCTCCCGTCATCCCTGCTTTAGTATAGTTCCTCTCTTGTACCTTTCCCTCCAATTCCTAGCATTCCTTCCTCCCATCTGCTATACCTCACCCCCCACCCCACCCCTTGGGCCAGTTCTGCCTTGTTTATGCTGAACATACGTAACTGGCCCTGGATATAATTTCTCACATGTGGGATTCTGAGTGAAATAAGTCACAAGCATACTAAAAGTCCCTAAAATATGACCAGATCTCAGTAAAGCCAGACCCCCCTCTCAACTGGTCCCAGTTTCCCCAGTTCTGACCGTGGTCTGGTTGGCACTGTCTCTGGAAGGGCCAGTCCTGTTCTCTGTCTCTTCAGAAGCTGGGGATGAGAGGAGAGCAGATTAAGAGACTCTGACAGCCCTCCCTCTTCTGTTCACAGACACCCAGCCCTAAGCTGATTTGTAGCAGAGGACTTTCTGGGCAGCAAAGTGGGCTCTCAAGAACAGGCAAAAGGGCAAGAAACTTAGTACCTAGGTAGCCAGGCAGGGGCTGACTGTAGGTTGGTAAGATGGCCAGGTTTGGTCCTCTGAGAGGGCAGAAGCATCCAGGTCTCCTTGGCTCAGCCTCTCTTGCCTCTTTTTTTTTTTTTTTTAAATCTTTTTGAGACAGGGTCTCTCTATGCAATTCAGGCTGGCCTTGAGCTCAGTTTGTAACACAGGCTGGTCTCGAACTCACAACAATCCTCTTGCCTCAGCCTCCTGAGTACTGGGATTACAGGCGTGTGCCACCATATCCGACCTAATGAACCCTTTCATGGACCAGTTTTGTCCTTCAGCATGAGGCTTTGTTGGGGTCTTAGATTTCTGCAAGGACCCGTGAGGATGTCAGAAGGTTATGGAGGACTGGGACTGGGGGAGGAGAAGCAACTCACCCAACTGTTCTGTCTTGCTCTGGGGATCTTTCTCAAAGGTGGGTGGCTCAGCTAGGGGGGTGACAGGAATCTTCCCTGTGCAGGATTGAGGAGAGTGAGCTTAAAGAGGTGAAACATCAGGGAAGAGAGGAAGCAGGACAAATAGCCAGTCAATGAAGAAGAGAATAAATGGGTGATCAACAGGTAGGAGAGGACAAAAGCCCCCAAAAGAAATCATCACCAAGAAGGTGAAAGGAAAAATTATAGTAATGGAACTAGGAGGGCATAAGAGATTATTTCAGGCGAATCTTGCCGCCCTTGTCTTTTTGTAGAAATAAACCCTACATTAGGCAACAGAAACTTAAACTACACTTGGATCCCTGTCTTGACTGACCCTGGAAGCAGGGAACCCCAAAAATATAGTGGGAGGGGCATTGCGGAAGGTGCTGAAGTTGAATGGGAACAGCAGTGGTGGGCAGGAGCAGCAGGCCTCACTGGGAGAGGAGATTACCACTCAAGTAAGAATTGACAGATGTGTAGGAATTTATTTTCAGTGGCAGCCTAATTAAAGTGTTAAAGTTCCTTAACTCCATTCAGCCCTGCGCCAGGATCGTTAGCTATTGATCTGGGCCCCTCCAGCACTTAACTCCAGCCAGCATATTGGCAATTCAATTAGCACCAGTCAATGCTGCCTGTTCCAGGTTCCTGCTGCCCGTGCCCTCACCCTTGCCCACTGCTGGCCTCTCCAAAGCCTGCAGTCCATGCCCATCTCTGTCTGACAGCCCCTTCCAGGCTCTTCTGCACCCTCTGGATCAATGGCGCCGGGCTGGCTGTTTATGGCCTCTGCTGGTACAGCTTCAGCCGCCTAAGGGGGACTCTAAGCCCAGCCTTAGGGCTGAAGACCTCCTAGGAAAGAAAGAGGCCAGGAAGCTTTTTGGTGCCTCTTCCCATCCCTGCTGCCTTCTCTCCTTTCTGACCAGCTCCAGCCTGCAGTCTCCCACCCCCAGAGGTGCCAGGACACTAGTCAATACCGACTCACTGGGTGATTGCCCTTCATCTCTCTTCCTGTTCTCCATTCTCCACCCAGCCCTTCTCTGTGCTCCTCCAGATGCCTCGTCCCCCTCCTAACAGGGCAGCCTTTGTGATTCTGTAGCCACCATCCTGTCTTACTTCCCTCCATGGCTACTTCCCACGTCTGTTGATGAGACCTATTTCTCTTTCCTGCTTTACCCTCTCAGCTCCCTACACCCTGCTGCCCTGCTGCGCAGCCCTCATTTTCCAGTCCCCTCTTCCTCCTCACCAGGAGCTCGGAGCTGCCCATGGCTGAAGCTTAGGATGCTCTGAAGGGCTGTGAGTCCGTCCTCGGCTGATGGGCCATTCTGTAGCAGCTGCAGACGCCTCTGGGCTTGAGCATCCCGGTGGGCAGGTGCGCGGAGGTGTTGCAACACAGCCAAGCGGGAGGGTGTTTCCCAGGCACACAGCAGGCAGCGGTAAAGCCCCAGCTCCGTCCCTGCCTCTGCTCCTTCCATTTCCAGCAGAAACTAGAAACATGGGAAGTGGCTGGCACTCAGGCCCTGAAGGGACACCTCCAGACCACAGTCTTTGCTTCCTACACTTCCTCCCAAGGCCGTCTCCCACCTGTGACCACCTGAGTATCTGCTTGGCCTGGACAGGACTCCCTCCCATATGTGAATGAAATCTGCTTCTGTCTTTTTGAACTTTTGGTAACACGACGGACTGAGCTGACACAGACTCCTCCCTCCAGCCCCAAATACCAGAAGAGCTGAATAAAGTCTTTGTTTCATGTTCTCAGAGTCTACTATCCTTTGGTCTCTAGAAGCTCTGGGTCTGTCCAGTTAACCCTGGTGCATATTTCCCTTTTCTTCATTTCTGCTGACTTGACTTTTCCCATCACTTCCCTACTCTGCACCTCCTCTCCCCATCTCCTTCCCCTTCTCTTTCCTGCCCCAGCCTCACCTTATAGATCTGGCTGTTTTCTTCATGGGCTGAGCCCCGGGCATGCAGCTGCATCTTCTCCTTGCTATTGGACTCAAAGTCACAGATGTTGCAGCGCAGATGCAGGGGAGAAATAGACCCATAAGGGGTCCCATCACCCAGGGAGACTGGGGAGGGAGTGCCCCCGGCCCCACCCCCTTCCCGCAAATGGGCTGCTAGCTGGTACTTCTGTGCATGTTTGTCAGTCTTGAGGTGGAGTTGGAAGTTGGCCTTGAGCTGGGTGCCATAGCAGCAGAGCTTGCAGCGGTGGGTATCACCTGCTACCTCCTTCCATTCAGCTTCCGGGAGGCTCCGACCAACGCTGCAGTGGTAGAGCAGCAGCTCCAGGCTGTCTGTGCTGAAGGCCTGGCACACGAGGCAGCGGAACACCTTCAGGGACGGGCTGTCATCTGGGGGTGGTGAGGTGGGCAAGCCGTCGGACGAGGAGCCCAGGAGCTGACTTGGAGCCAGGTGGGCCTCAGGGGAGAGGCTGCCAGGGGCTAAGGGACAGAGCCTGATTAGTGTCTAAGAAATGGATGGGGCAGGGTCAGTTATGTGGAGAGGTGGGTTAATAAGTTGGATGGTACTCAGAGGATGTTATGGTTACTTAAGCCCGGAACTGGCCTTTGGGAGAAAGCAAGGGTAGTAGTAGACTTCAAGCCTGGACAGGGGGATAGAGTTCAGGGAGCTTACCAGGTGTGGGGAACTTGCGGGTAGGTGCTCCAAGGTGGTGGAAACCGTTGAGAAGCAGCTGGGCTTCCAGGGGCTTGTCTGGCCTCAGCCCAGGGCCAGGCAGGGGAGTCTGAGGCTGCCCTAGGGCCTGGGACCCGAAGTACTGGAAGAGTTCAGGGGGGTTGCTGGGGGCTGCCCCTGGCGGGGGAGGAGGTCCTGGCCCCACCAGACCAGGGGGCAGGCCCAGCGGCAGCCCCTGGTGCAGCATTAGCACGTTCTGCATGTGCTTCTCAGAGGTCATGTGGATGCGCAGGTTGCGGGAGATGTTTGTCTCATAGCTGCACACCTTGCACTGCCAGGATGATTTGGTCTTGGGCTCTTTGTCTCCTGCAGAGGGTGGGAGTGATGCTTCTGGGGGACTTCCTTGTCCCCCAGACCCTGCCTGGAAGCCCTGCAGGTTGGCCAGGTGCTTGTCAGACTGCATGTGGATACTAAGGTTGCCTTTGGTGGTAGTAGAGTAGTTGCAGACGTCGCAGCGGTAGGGCTTATAGCCGCAGTTGTAGCTCTCTCCCCGAGCAAGGCGGGGGTGCGCGCCCCCAGCGCTGCAGTAGCTGCAGTGGCTGTTGCTCTCCGGGTGTTTCTCCCGCATGTGCACATCCAGCGTCTGCTGGTACTTGTAGTGCCAGTTGCACTTGGGACACTTCAGTGTCTTGCAAGAATTCCGGGAGTGTAGCAGGGACATGTGGCTGGACAGGCTGAGGCCCTGGAAGGCTGCCGGAGCTGGAGTGTAGTCGTCAGTCAGGCGGTAGGGCTGGGGTGGGTCACTGGAGTGTTCAGGGGAGCCCCCTAGAGGGGGGAGAGTGCCCCCCTCCTTAGAGGTGGGTGAGCTTTGGTTGAGTGGGGGACAGAATCCTCCATCCTCTTGCCCCTCAGGGAACCAATCTGGCCCTGCCTCGCCTGCTGCTACTGGCAATTCTTTGGCTTGGGTTGGGCTGGGGTCCCAGGTGGCTGGAGTTGTGGGTGGGGAGGGTGGGCTGAGAGCCATGACTTCTTCAGTGGGGAGGACAAGGGTCTGGACTTCGGCCTCAGGGGAACCATCCTCAATCTGGGCTGCCTTTGCCTCCATGTTCACTGTGCTACTGTTGTCAAGGGGTGTTTCAAGAGGGGGACAAACAAGGGATTTTGGTTCCAGAAAGCTTAAAAGGGCTGTACACCCCTCGTCTCCCTCCTGGAGCACAGCTGGGCTGCCTAGCAGGCCCTGGTGTTGAGCAGAGGTTAGCTTCACCCCATGAGACTGTGTATGCCCCATAAAGGCCTGGGGCCTGCTAAAACCCAGACGGCACTGAAGGCAGAACCAGAAGAGTGCCCTGTGATCTCCCCTACTGCTCCCCATGGGACCATCTTTGGGATCTCCGGGTGGATTTGGAGCCAGCTGGTAGCTCCAGAAGGCTCCATCCCTTCCCTCACAGGCAGCCGGAGATGGCGCTGAGGTATCATGGGACAGAATTTGGTCAGAAGAGCTAAAGCCTTGGATTGGGTCAAAGCCATGTTGGATATGAAGGGCAGTGAGGTGTGTGGGGGTTGGGTGGGCAAGGAGGGGCAGGCTAGGCTCTTCCTTGCTGCCTGCCTCACCCCAGGGGAAGCCCTTTGGTAACAGGAGTTCATTGCTGCCTGGCAAGGACAGCTTGGCGGCTAGGTAGGCCTCACCGCCAGCTGAAAAGAATAAGTGGTTGCTTAGGTCCACAGGAGGGAGCCCTTCTTCCTCTTCCTCCTGCTCTTTGTCCTTTTCTACTCCCAGGTCCTTTGGTGTGAAGCCACCACAGCCAGGCTCTTCTTGGGGTCCCCCGATCTCCTTTGGTGGGATGAGATCACAGCCTGGCCCCAGAGGCTGTCCCCCGAGCTCTGAGGGCCTCATGCTCTCGGACGTGGAGGGGGCAGCAGGGGGATCTTTGGTGGCAGGGTCAGAGGAGGTGCTGGAAGAGGAGCTGTCCGGAGGCGGGGACGGGGCATTGTGCCCAGGGCAGGAGGTGGTGCCAGCAGTAGAGGCTGAGTTAAGGGTGGCCATGGTAGACGGAGGAGTGCTGGAGGTTCATTTCAGCGTGACAGCCAGTACCCTGCAGGGAACCCAGAGAGAGCAGGACAGTGAAGCCACAGGGACACCAGCCAAGCTCAGTCTCTGGATACTCCAGCTCCATCTTCTCCTAGCAGCAGACTCAAACACCCACTTGCTAACCCGAAGATTCACCTCGTGTCCAATAGGCTTCAGAAAGTAACACATTCATCATTTCTCCCAGAATCTGTTCCTCTTAATCTCAACTGTGTACATCAAAAGTTGATACCATGCTGGCCATGCCTGAATCCCAGCACTCAGGAGGCTGAGGCAGGAGGATTGTTGCAAGTTTGAGACCAGCCTGGGGTACAAAGTCAGCTTAAGGCCAACCTGAACTACACAGCGAGACCCTGTCTCAAAAAGACAAAAAAAAAAAAAAAAAAAAAAAAGGTTGATGCTATTTATCTATTCTAGCTGCTTAGGCTAAAAGCCCAAAACTTTTCTTTGACCTTCCCAAATACCCCCACCCCCCTTTTTGGTGCTGGGGATCAAACTCATGACCTTGCACTTACCAGGCTGGTGCCTGAGCCACTGAGCTAAGCCTCCAGTCCCCCACATACCCATTCTGACAGTAACCTCACATCACAGCAAACCCTGCACTTCGCATCTTCCCCACTAGCATGGTTATAGCCCGAGCCATTATCTCTTCCTAACTGGTACATAGACCTCGCGTCCCTGATGCTACCCCTTCAATGTAGTCTCCTTCCCCCTGGTAACCAGGAAGACCTTTTACTTGATTCTCAATTAGGAAAAATGCCAAATATTTATAAAACTGTACCATCATATACAGGTATAAATTCCCTACGGTGAAAAAAAAAATTCCCTATGATGAATGTTGTCATTCTTTATATCTGAAATGTACCAATAGATTTTTTTAGAAACTACACCAAAATAACATAAGGAATCTCTTTTACCCATCATCCAGTTTAAGAAAAAAAAAAAAATCAAGTCATGACCAGTCTTATTTCATCCATATCCTCACCAAGTTCTCCAAATTTCACATACTGTTTTATTTATTTATTTATTTTTTAGTACTGGGGATTGAACTCATGAACTTGCGCTTGCCAGGCAGGCAATTAAGCCACTGAGCTAAATCCCCAGCCCTCACATACTGTTTTAAAACAAATTTCAAAGCCCCTGGAGTTAATTTTTTTCAGAGATTTTGCACCATCAGATATTTCCTGGTTTACTTATCTCTTCCTCCTCCCCAAAGGTGAGTTCTGAGGGAATAAGGGGCTGTGTGCTTTATCTATTGCTCTGTCACCAGCACAGAGAATGGAGCTTGCCACGGTTAGTAAATGTCTTCAATGAATGACCTCTGGCAAGCGACCTCAGATTTTCAAGCCCCAAAGAGGTAAACTGTCCAAGACAAGGTCTGCTTGTTAGAGACAGGCCATAGCTACCTTCTGGGCATGCTTCCAGACCCATCTCTGGTCAGGAGCATGTGTCACAGGTGGGAGTTTCCCTGGCCAGTTGAAGGACAACAGCTTAATCAGGCATGGTGGCTCATGCCTGTAATCCCAGCACTCAGGAGCCTGAAGCAGGATTGTTGTGAGTTCAAGACCAGCCTGGGCTACAAAGTGAGCCCAAGGCCAGCCTGAACTGTATAACAAGACCCTGTCTCAAAAAGACAAAAAAAAAAAAAAAAAAAAGAAAGACAACAGCTCTTATGTTGTCCCCTCCTTCCCAAAGATTTTTTAAAAAGTCATAATGTTATTCATAGCTATTACAGCACAAATTCCACAGTCCTGGCACGATGTTAAAGGCTTATCAATTATCTCATTTAATCTCTAAATCTAGCCTTTTTTCTTTTTTCTTTTTGGTACTGGGGTTCAAACTCATGATCTCAGGCTTGCCAGGCAGGCACTTAAGCCACTGAGCTAAATCCCCAGGCCCTTTACAAACTTTTTTTTTTTTGTACGGGGTGGGGGGATCGAACTCATGACCTCATGCTTGCCAGGTAGGTGCTTAAGCCACTGAGCTAAATCCCCCACCTTTCATTTAATCTCATAGCAACCTTATTTTATTGATGAGGCAACTAAGAAACAAGTGAGCTATTGGTGGTCATTAGGTTCCAAAGTGGTGAAACCAGAAAAGGACTAGACATATACAATAACAGGACAAATAAACCCCCAAAGGAGTAACAGGGAGTCCTGGGCTGCCTCCAGCTGTCTAAGCACACCAATGCTTCTCCCACCTTCATCTCTCAAACTTGTCAATTCCCCATGCTCCTCTCTATCCCTTCTCTCTGCCGCCATCTTTTCCCCTTGTATACCTGAGCACATCTAATTTTGGCACTCAAGCAAGACTGCTTCGGGTCGAGGGCAAAGGGAATGACTTCTTTTTCCTTGGGCAACCTTTAACCCTCATCCTCAAATTCCTCGATTTAGAATGGGTCCTTGTGATGGCCCCAACCAGGCCAGGCGGCAGACCCCTGTTTCTCCCCCTCCTTTCTTGAGAGGGTCTAGCCAGGCGTGAAGTCACGGCCTTTAAGGAGCTGAGAGGGGCTGGATTAGCATACTAATGAAATGCAAATCAGTTCCTAGAAAAGGGGTGGGAGGGATGGATGGGCAGGGGAGTCTGAAAACCTAAAGGTAAGTGAAGAAAGAGAAAACTGGGGGCCCTGAAGCTGTGGAAGGAAGGTATTTTTCCTAGGGATCCTTGGTGGTGGGAGGGGTAAGTGCAGTGATTTGTGAGTGGCTGATGTGCCCCTGTCCTTGGGGCAGGTTGGGCCCACTGCCTTCCACCACCTCACCTGGTGGGAGAGCTGGGGCCCTTGCTACTGGAGGCTGAGCCTGGTGGGTGCTCCTTCAGCGGGCCTGCCTACTATCGCCAGCTCCTGCTTGGTTCCTACCTCAGCTCCACCTCACAGCTCAGGGGAGACCTAGGCAGACTCTGCAGTAACTCTCAGATACTCGCTTCAAAGAATTTAGTTCCTAGGACTGGAAGAAATAATAGCTTAATGCCTGGATAGGAACCAAAGAAGCCAAGCTTTTGGCTAGCTTGTGAGACCCGGATGGGCCCAGGATAGGTCGGCAGCTGTTTAAAATTGCAAATCTCTTCTTGTGTCCCAACCTATCCCTCCTCCCCTTTGGGAAAGAATTTCAATTGCAAATTTATCTCTGCCTCAGTGCCTCTCGCCCTACCTCCCACTGCCACAAATTCCCCTCCCCCTTCCTTCTTAGGGCTTCTGGCATCACCCACCATGTATTACAGATCTTTAGCTGCAGCAATTACTTTTCACTTTTTTCCTCCTTCCATTCTCTCCACGCTTTCTGCCTCCCCTCCTTGAATCCCATGCCCCCTTTTCTGCCCTTCCCACCTTGAACTGGAGATAACACAGAAATGGGCCTAAAAGTAATCCCTCATCCAGGGGCCAATGTACTAGTTCACCCTCAGACCTACACTCACACGGTAGGTTCTGCTTTCCTCCAGGGTACCCTCCTCCCCTGGGAGACATCTCAGGTATGAGTAAAGGGAGGACCCCGACATTCCTGTGTGTCCAGGGAGGGGGAAGAGGGCAGAAGGCGGGTCAGCTGTCCACTGGAGGTAGGGGACTGTCAAAAGGACCTGGGTGGAGGCCTGGGCTGGGGGTCTCTGGAGGAGAGGGGCTGGGGAGCCGGCAGGCAGTGTGATTAGAGCAGAGATTGATGTGAAGGGGCGCCACAGACGGCAGAGAGAGTCAATAAAACGAGAGGATCACATTAGAGGCGACAGAGAGAGCTTTAAATTACAAGGCTGCTGCCACTGAGGGGGGTGGGGGGAGGGAGGCCTGGAGCCAAGGGAGGGCGGAGAGTTCCGAGGGTGTAGTCATCCCGAGATGGCTCTGCCAGCTCCGAAATGGCCCTCGGTTTCCAGAGCTCCCGGGCTGCCCCTTAGTCCTGTCCTCCCTCTCTCAGGCTTCCTTCCCTCACAAGGGTGAGGTGGACCGGATGAGGGGGCACTGCAGAGACAGATCCTTTTCTCTTTTTTTGAACTGCCTTCCTTCCTTGGCACCTGGATCTCTGGTTATTCCTCCAGAGGAGAAGGCAGTGATGCAAGTGCCACTGTCAGGCCCAAAAACAAACACACAAAACAGAGTCACAGGGACTGAACTACAGAGTAAGCAGAGATACAGGACCTGGACCAGGGAGATACCAGGGAGCGAGCTAGAAGGCAACAGCATGTACACCAGGACCGAGAGTGAGAGACAGATCTTAGGAGACAGAAATCGAAGGGCCTGGATGGGAAGCTGCGGAAGCAACTGCAAAGCCGGAGAGGCAGGCTTTAGAGACCCAGCAAGATGGGACCCAAGGTGACACTGAAAAGAGAGAATTACTGGAGCCCAGTGGGCAAGGGCAAAGGAAGGACCAAAAATGAAATCGAGAGCGTGGCCCTCCCGGGTGAGAAGCCAAGGTGTGGGAGGGCTAGCTGCAGAACCCAGATAAAGCAGACGGGGGTGAGGGGTTGGGGGTGGGGGGGTGTCTCCTCAGGAGCAGCCAGCAAGAGCACACTCCCCTTGGTAGAACCCCTTCCCAGCTCTGCCCAGCCAGGCTAGAAAAAGACACTACTGTCCCCCAGTGGTCACCAAGGGAACACCACCAAAGACAGGGCTGACCGACGCAGGCCTGATTTTCTCCTCCCCAATTCCCTTCCAAAAAACTCAAAAGGCAAAACCTGCCTTGTTTTCTCAAAACCCAAGTACAGGGGAAAAATGGTATTGTTTTTGAGACATAGTTTCAGAAAAAAGTTTATGCTGGCCTTGAACTCACAAACAGCCCAGACTGGCCTTGAACTTGTGGCAGTCCTCCTGCCTCAGCCTCCTGCAATGCTGAGGTCACAGGTGTGTACCACCATACCCAATATAGGGCAAAAAGTTTTGTACCGTTGTTTCCACATTCACTGCCCTTGTCTTTTTTCCATTTGTGGTTTGACCTGTTGCTTTCAAGAGGAAGCCACCACGGAGAGAAGGGAAAAAGTAACAGGAAAGACGGAACGTGTTCCCTGAGTAAAGGAGGCTAATGACACCAACAGCAAGTAAACCAAGCAGTTGAGCTTCCTCCCTACCCGCCTTCCTTCTGTGGTGCTGTAGAACCAAATCCAGGACCGAGTTCATTCTAGACAAGTGCTATCCTGCTAAGCTACACCCCAGTCCCTTGAGACCCCTCTCCACAGTGCTGGTGATTGAACCCAGGGCCTGGTGAATAGTAGGCAAATCTCCACCACTGAGCTGCACCTCCAGCCTCCTGCCCCCTACCGACCCATAACGAGAATTGAACCCAGCTCCTTTGCACTAAGCCACCCTCTCCCTTTAAGTCAGGACCTCATAAGTCACTAAATTGTCCAATCTGTGCTCAAACTTGTGATCCTCCTGCCTCAGCCTCCCAGAATGCTAGGGTTATAGCAATGCACCGCCATTCCCAAATCCCAGCCCTTTTTATTTTACCTTGACACAGGATTTTGCTAAATTGTCCGGGCTGGCTTCTAACTTGTGATCCTCTGGCCTCAGCCTCCAGAGCAGCTGGAATTTGCCACCTTGCCTGGCAACTAAGCTTTATTTCTTACAGCAACAGAAGAATGTGGGCTTAGCCTGTAATCCCAACACTCGGGAGGCTGAGGCAGGAGGATCGTGAGTTCAACACCAGCCTGGGCTACAAAGTGAGTGCAAGGCCTGCCCGAACTGCATAGAGAAATCCTGTCTCAAAAAGACAAAAAAAACCAAGAAGAGCATGGGCTTTGGATCCAATGCAGACTCAGGTTCCATCCCAGCTCCACCATCCCTTGAAAGTTACTGATGAAGACACGGCTTGCTTATCTGGGAAAATAAGAACGATACTGCCCTCGAGTTTTATAGAACAGAGTAGGAAATGTGTGACACGTGCATGTGCCGAGTGACAGTAAGGTAAGTTCTTTTCCTTGATTCCTCCTCTGGATCACAGCAAGGTGTCTGCACAGAGGCTGACACCTTTTACTTTCATCTTTCTTAATGGGCTCATCCTCTGATATCTGCCCTTTTTTTCCTTTCTTTTCTTTTTTTTTTAAATACAAGGCCTCACTGTGTATTCCAGGGTGGCCTTGAACTCACTATGTAGACTAGGCTAGCCTTGACCACACAGTGATCCTTCTGCCTCAGCCTCCTGAGTTCCCAAGTTCTGGGACTACAGGCATGCACCACCATGCCTGGTTCTTTTTTTTTTCTTGGTATCAGGGATTGAACTCATGACCTTGTACTTGGCAGGCAGGCACTTTTGCTGTTGAGCTAACCCCCAGCCCTCATTTTTTATTTTTATTTTTGTGTTGAGACAAAGTCTGGCTATTTAGTTCAGGCTGGCCTTGAACTCACTATGTAGCCCAAGTTGGGCTTGAACTCACAGCAATCCTCTTGCCTCAGCCTCCCCAGTGCTGAGGTTATAGGCAAATGCCACCATGCCTGATCAGATCTCTGTCCTTTTCAAAAAAGAGCAAAATAGGTAGGCAGGATTAAAATATAGTCTTCTCAACAATGTAGCTGACTTCTTACTTGGCTTTCTTGATTGGTGGGCCTAGAAACACCAGTTATCCCAGAGCAGAAAGTTTTACCCAGACTCACATACTGACTGGGTATAGCAGAAGCTCATCACTGGATCAAAATTGTGGCCTCAGTTGGATGTGATGGCACATACTTTAATCCCAGGACTGGGGAGGCAGAAACAGCAGGACAGCCATGAGTTCTAGGATATTATGACTACATAGCCAGAGTGTGTCTAAAAAAAAAAAAAAAATTACTATGGCCTCTGCCTACATTTAAAACTATCATTTTCTTTCTTTACTTTTTTGAGACAGGATCTCACTATGTAGCCCAGGCTGCCCTTCTAACTTGCTATGTAGCTCAGCTCCCCTGAGCTTAGTATAGCCCAGGGTGGCCTTGAACAGGGCTCTTGCCTCAGCCTGAGTGCTGGGAATACAGGCATGTGCCACCACGCCCACCTTTGAATTTTACATTTTGTAGCTAAAAGAAAGGTGAAATAACAGTAATCCTTATTTCTCCATTTCAATTCTACCTATCACTGCTGCATCTCTCTCCCTGATCCCTCATAAATATTCAGGGAATGCTGGAATGCTTACTTCACAAAAGCTAAGTTTTGTCCAAAAGAGAGAAAATGAATATTATAGGAAATAAAATAGACAAGCAGAAGAAATGTCACAGAGGATAAAGAAAACGGTGGTTAAGCCAGAGGAAAAAAAGGGAGGGAGAGAGGGAGAGGGAGAAGTAAGGAGAGCAGGATGAAGCGGATCTTGACTGTACATATAAAAACACTGGTCTCTTCCAGGCCTGCAGCTCCAGCACTCACTGTGCAGGAAACTGACTCCAGTGAGAAGGGGAGGCAGCAGAAGGGGGTCTGAAACCTCGCATGCCTCATGTGGGCATGAGGAAATTGGGCAAGAGTGCAGGAAAAGGGGGAGGCTCACAGGTGGGGGTAGGCAGGAGTAGACAGGAGATAGCCACATGTGCATGGGTTGTTGACCAGTGCTGCAGTGTTTGCTGTTGGCAGGAGCTGGTGTCCAGGGAGGCGCCTCCTGCCTGGACATCTCCTTCCCTGGATGACTTGGGAAGTGTTAGATATTTTAGAACAACAGTGCTGAGCTGTTTGATATCACAGTGCATGTGCTGGAGAGGCACAAGAGGGGCTCCTGTTCTACATACCTAGGCTCAGATGGCTACATGAAGCCAGCTCAGTACCCTTCTTCAGTGTGAGCACTGGGGCTGGAGGGGTAGTGCTGCATGCCCTTGAATTCAGACACAAGATCCTCTAGCACTGGAGACCTTTGCAGAAGACGGTGATCTTCCTGAGTACGAAGGGAATCTCAGGCAGCTCTGCTATAGTTATTTGAAAGGGTGCCACTGCTTTTTGTTTGTTTTTAACTGGGGATCGAACTCACAACCTTCCACCTGCCAGGCAGGCACTTGTGCCACTGAGCTACATCCCTGGCCTCCTTAAAGGGTACCACTCTAAAAGAGTCGTTAAATCTTTCTGGTTCTTTGACCTGATGAGAACCTATGTGATGCAGTGAGTCAATTAAATACTATTAACAACAAGTACTACTAGAGGTTGAGCATACTTAATTTGGAAACCCAAAATCTGAAATACAGGCTGGGGGTGTAGCTCAGTGGTACCGTGCCTGCCTTGCATGGGCAAGGCACTGAGTTTGATTCCTGCACTGTAAACAAACAAAAAATCCAGAATACTCCAAAATTTTAAACATTTTCTCTTCCACATCTGAAACTGGATGGGGTGTGTGTGTGTGTGTGTGTTGGGGGAGAGGGTGGTACTGGGGCTTGAACCCAGGCCTTCACATAGCTATATCACTTTTAGCAACAACAACAACAACAACAAAATTGAGATAGGGCTCCACTAAACTGCTGTTGCCTGGGCTGGCTATAGCTGGGCAATCCTCCTGTCTTGTGGTCCACAAATTCACAGTGGTTAGTTTTACATACTTCCCTAAAGGATTAACGGAAGTTTGGGATTATTGATATCTACCTTTTGAGATTTCCCATTATCTCACCTCTCCCACCTTCTAAGACTAAGACTATCTAAGACTAAAGACATTCCAGGGCAAAATCCTCATTCGTTTAAATTCACCCCCACCTTCTAAGTGATGGTACTCCCTCAGATTATCATATGTACCCCATTAAAAAAGTTTGAGTGTCATTGTTTGTGCCTATCCTGAAGCGCTTATCTTCCAGCCCCCCTTTTATGAATTACTAAATTTGTTTGTTTTTTCTTCATCCTTCATCATACCCCTCATAAAGGCAGGTGGGGATCTTGGCCAGGTTCCCAGTACTGCCTCAGCCTCCCAGACTGTTGTGATTACAGTCATTTGCCACCATACCTGGCCTCATGGGATGAGTCATAGACAAAACAGAGGTGCACTAAAAATACTGTGTAAACTTACCTACAGGCTATCTGTATGTTATATAGTAAACATAAATGAATTTTGTGTTTAAAATTGGGTCCCCTCCTGAAGATACTTGATGTAAATATTCCAAAATGTAAACATTTCCATGCCAGGTGTGGTGGTGCATATCCAAGTAGAGGCGAAAGTGGAACTTGGCAGCCTAAACACAGTGCCTCTGCTCTTGGGTTAACTTGTAATCTTCTGAGCTCTGGCTGGTGGGTTTTAAACGAGACCTTTGAGTGTTACTCTGCCCTTGTGTGTGTCTCCTTCAGCATATGTATAGTCATGCTTTGCTCTGAGCGAGCTTGAATGTGCTAGATGGCTACTGGGAGTTTGTTTAGTATAAAAAAGGCCACTAAACCAAGTGTGGTGGCACATGCCTGTAATCCCAGCATGTGGTAGGCTGAGGCAGGAGTTCAAGGCCAGCCTGAAGTACACAGCAAGACCTTGTCTCAAACCACAAAAAAAACAAAAAATGAAAAACAAAGATGGGCTGGAACAGGACCACTTGTGCAACTCCAGGGGGCGCCACTCACACTGCATCTATGCAGGGCTATTGGCCATTCTGTGAGTGTCTCGAAGTTAAGGTTATCTGGATGATGATATTGTGCCCATTTGTGATAATGTCTCTTGAAGGTGACAATCTACATTTATGTTAGCATATAATCTTCATCAGGTAGCACAAGTGCTTAGTATGTTCAAGGCCCTGGGTTCAAGCTCCAGCACTAAAAACAAAACAGAAAAACCCACAGCCTTTAAAATCAGGTCTGGAATCTGATACCAGTTCCAGTTTTAATATGTAAATGAGTCTAGCTAAGTTGCTTAACACTTCAATTAAGTTTCTTTACACAGAGAATGGGAAATTATACCTCATGGAGTTGTGTCCATCGAGATGATCATTACTGAGACTGGCACTTTTGACGTGATCAATAAACGGAAATGGTAACTGTCTGTCTACATGCCTTATTTCCTGAGCTGGGGATATGCATGTTTATGGCCCTTTGTGCGTTGGGGATGTGTCGCTATGGCTGTTCAGGCGCCTCTTAGCGAGTCGTTCAGGTGCCTGCTCTTGGCCAGGACCGTCTCCCCAGGCCCTCCGGTTACACCGGAGTGCACCCTGGGCTTCCCATCAGCGTGGGGTGCCCCGTGCTTGCGGTGTGCTGCCGGCGCTCGGTGGCCGGCTGGCACTGGCGTGTTTGGGGTGGTGGTAATTACTGGGATGGCCCGGCCCTAATGAGTGTGATCTCGTTACACTCCCGCCGCCTCTAATGGAGCTAACCTCGTTTCACAGCCATTAGAGACGGAGATGCGGCCCCGCCCATGGGTCCCACCAGCTGCAGCTCTGGCAGCCTCGGCCGCATTCTTTCTCTCCGGCTCGCCATTGCTCAGTTCCACTCTCCTTCTCCGCTCCTCCCTCAGGTTTCCTCCCCTGGTCCCCATTGTTCTTTTCCCTATCCGCCTTTCCCTTTCCCTTCTCTTTTCTCGTCTCCCCTCAGCCCCTTCTCCGTTCCTGGCTTCCTTTCCCTACACTCAGGGCCCACCTGGACTTGTCCTCTACATTTCCAGTCCTCCCTCTTTCCCACTCGCCTCCCCCACCTTCACCGCGGCCGGTCCTTCCCTCCCCCACACTGCCCTGTCTGGCCAAAGGACAGATCTCAAGGGGAAACCAGCAAAGACAAACAAGGAGCAGTGACTTCATTATCATCGTTAATTTGCCACTTCAGTTCCTCCCACAAGGGTCAAAGCCAGCGCGGCTTGAACTCAGGACTGCTGTGGAGGCAGAGGCCACAGTCAGGCTTTGCAGGTCCACTGTGTAGAGTCGCCTCCTCCCACCGTCTCGGTGGTGGTGCTGCGGAGGCCCCTGGCTTCCTCTCTAAATTTTTATCTAGTCCTCACAACCTTCTCCCTCTTTCCTTTTTTATTTAATTTTCTGTCTTTTTCTTGGTACTGGGGATCGAACTCACAACCTCATGCGTGCCAGGCAGGGGCTGTACTGCTAAGCTATATCCCCAGCCCTCCTTTTTCATTTAAAATGTGGACATCTCTCCACTTTTTTTTTTGGTACTAGGAATCGAACTCAGGACCTTGCATTTGCCTGGCAGGCACGCGTGCTGGTGAGCTGTATCCCCAACACCCCCCCAACACACCTCTTTTTTTTTTAGACAGGGTCTCATGTATTCTGCACTGGCCTTAAACTTACTGCTACCCATGTAGTGAGTAGTCCGGGCTGGGCTCAAATTTGCAGCAATTCTCCTCCCTCAGCCTCCCCAGTGCTGTCTTAAAGGCTTGCGTCACAGGCAGGCCCTCTCCTTCCATCTCTGCCACACTTTCCTATTTCTCCCTGCCCAGTCTCCACCCAGCCCCTTTCCTGTCCTTCCGTGCTCTTATCTCTTTCTAACCTCCAAAGCACTTCTTTCCTTAAAGCACCAGTATGTATCTCTAGGTGTTTGAAAGACATGTAGTCTGAAGCAGCCAGAGATGGAAAAAAGGCATTTACAAGCTAAACTGACCAGCAATACCGACCACAGGATGGAGACAGCTGTGAAGCAGCAGCAGCAGCAGGCCTGAAGGCCCTGAGAAGGGGGCCGGAACTCTGAGACTCCCATCCAAGATCCAAGAAAATGGAATGGAAGATGGGGTTGGGGTGTGGGGTGGGGGTGTTCTTGGGTTTTTGTTACTGATATAAACAAATGAAAGACCGAGTGAGGAGGGCTGGGGGGTGGAAATGGCATTTACGCCATCAGTTCCTCCAGGGAAATGCAATCTAACACTCTGGTCCCACCCTCTGGCCTCCTTCACTCAGAAGCCAAAAGACTGGCAATTGACTCTTGACCTTTAGCTGAAGCCCAGCCCCAAAGGGAACAGCCCAGGGCAGTTAGCTGTGACTGGGGAAATGTCTACACATGAAGTAAAAATTTCTGGCTCACAACCATCTGCCCCATTGACTTTGCACTTCAACATGTCATGTCATGTCAGACCAGCCCCTACATGTCCACACTCTCTTCTTTCCGCAGTGGGCTCTTGCACACCCTGGGCCAATTATGTCCTAACTGCACAAGTCCCTATCCTATGCCCATACCATTCTGGTGGCTCAGCTGACTTAGTGGAAATTAGAAAAAGATGTCTTCTATCAGGTACATACAGTCCTGACACTACTAGTATAACATGGCCACAGAAGCACAGGATTTCACCACAGTGGGTGTCACCTCTGAACTTTTACCCCTGCCTCATCAGCCTGGGCTGGAAGAGGCAAACAGTTCCCTTGGGCTTTCAATATAGGGTGAGGGGCTCTGGGAAAGTGGGTGGTGGGATGTCTGAGCTTGGCATGAGTAGCCTGAGAAGAAAGATGGAAAAATCAATGAAATGAGTTTCTAACGGTGAGGTAAAGGACCGCCGTGTCGACAGCCTGTCGCCTGCTGCAAAATATGAGCTGCCCAAGTCTGTGGCAGAGGCTGACGGTGCGGTGCATACAGCCACCACTGTCCTTTCTTCAGGCCCTCACTCACTGGCCACTTCCCTGCACAAGGGCCTTTCTTATAGCCAGGCTCTCCTCTGAGGTTCTCAGCTCTCTTTCACCTGTCTTCTTCCCTAGATTTCTCAACTCATTCAGGGTCTTTTGGCTTTTTATAAGCAGAACAGGATAGGCCAGGGGTGGGGAGCCCACAGCACTGGTTCCACAGCAGGCTGAAACACTGAAAGCTCTACAAGGTTTGGCATCACAATACAATCCCTGGGATCCCAGGAATACAATCCCTGGGGTACAATCCCTGATTTGATTTGGTACACCTTTTTCCTCTATGGCTTTTGTGTATTTAGATCCCTCTCTTTCTATAGATATCACCCTGAGAATAGTGGTGACCTCTGTATCTCATCTCTCCCTCTTCTTAGTGCTTCTAGATTCTTTCAACAATGGGCAGTCAGAGTTGGGTGTGGTGGCAATGCCTGTAGCCTGTAATCCCAGCCAGTACTCTTGGAGGCTGAGGCAACAAGACTGCAGTTCAAACCCAGCCTGGGCAATTTGGTGACTTAGTGAGACGATCTGTGAGTGTGTGCGTGCATGGCAGATTCAATTATAGTTGCATGATTAGGAATGGGGTAAGGATACTACTTTCGATTCAAATTGTCTACTCTCCTTGGAAACCTTTTCTGGAAACTGCCTCTTCTGTCCTCCTCCACATCTTCCTCTGGGGCTCCTAGGACTGTTCATTCATGTTTTCTTCCCGATCTATTTCCTGATCAGCCCCAAGAGTCAGCCCTGGCCTCAAGTGCACCCCTAACCCAAAGTCTCTCTGTCTCAGGCCTTATTGCCATGCCAGGTTAACTTCCTTCCAGCCCTTCTCTCCAGTTTCTTTTGGCATTTGCTCAGATATTTATTAAGCCTGTTCTGTGTGGCAGGCATTGTTGGGGCTAGAAAACCATTAGAAACTAGCTGGGTATGGGTCTGCATGCCTGTATACCTAGCACTTTTGGAGGCTGAGGCAGGAGAATCTCAAATTTCAGCCCAGTCTTAGCAACTTAGTAAAATCCTAATAAATAAAAAAATACATTAAAAAAAAAGGATGGGGATGTAGTTCAATGTGAAGGCCCTGGGCAAAAAGAAAGAAACTAGACAGATGCAGCCCCTGCTCAGGTGACCAAGGTGACTCACACCAGTAGGCTTAGTCTCTCAGACCAAAGGAATCTTTTTTCCTTTCCTCCACAGCCAAATTCCACAGTACCCTCTGGCATTTCAAAACCCTCCCCTTTCGCTGTGCAAGCATCGGTTTACATTCCACTATAGCTCTGATACTTTTTCTTCTGCACTTCTAGCTTTAGCCTCTATTCCTAAACCCAAACTCAGGGTTCATCTAACATTTCAACAAGTCTCCTCTCTGCTCAGAAAGCCCTTTCCTTTCCCATTCTGCAAGTGCCATTTTCAGTTTTCTTCCATCTTTGCCCACCTTTCAGCCCTACCATCTGACTTCAACGCCTCCTTCTCCCTAGGTCCCTTCCTAGTGCTCCTGTCAGGCTCTAGCAAACCTCAGGCACAAACAAGAGGGGCTTTAGATAATTGCTGTTTTCAGCTAGAACAGCTCCAGGGAAGGAAGGTCAAGCCAGGAGGAGAATTGTACAGATTCCACTAGGGCCAGGCCTCAGCCCCAGCAAAGCAGCAAGTTGTTCCTGTATGGGTCTCAAGGTAACACCAGCTGCCTCTGACATCACGGTGGGAGGAACCCTGTCAGGTTGCCAAGGCAACACCAGCAATTTATGACATCAGAGGCTTGAGGTCTTTGGTTGTCAGGGGGCCAGGAAGATTCAAGTTCCTGTCATTACAAGAAAATGAGAATTCTACTTTGCTTGTGTTCTCCTGGCCTGGAAATGAAATGCAAAGGCCTTTGGAAGGAGAGTGAGTGATGAAGCTACTGGAATGAATGTGAGGTTTTCTACCCTCTTGCTTCACTGGATATCCCTGTACTTTCTTTCTCACGGGGCATCTCTCTTTTTGGAGGCCCAGTGGTATTTCTGCTATGCCTTTTCCCCTTCAAATCATCTACCCTCCTGCAGTGCTCTTTGCATCAGTCAGGCTTCGGTTCTTCACCCGTCCTCCTCACCCAAGAGGCATTTGTTTCCTTTGATATCTCACCCTCTCCTCTCTTCCTCCTACCAAGCTCCGGGAGGCTCTGATCTGCTTCAGCACTCTTGCCTTTGCTATCCATTTACCTTCTTTGTACCATACTCTTCTCCTACCTCATTCGTCAGTCTTCCCTTCCCCCATTTTATCACATTGTATTCCCTTGATATTGCTTTTTTGTTGACTGCCTCCTTAGGAATATTCTATCATTTCTCTTCTTTCCTTCTGTATAGCTATTAACTTGTATCCATTTCATTCTCTCAATTTTTCATTAATCACCCCTCCATTCATCCCCTTCCCCCCATTCTTCACAGATTTTCTTCCTTTGCTCGTCCCTCATGTCATACATTTCTCTACCGCATGTGTTTATTATACTCATCCTCCCCTTCCCTTCTGTAATTCTGTTCACCTCTGAAATCTTCTATCATGTGCACATATCCGCCTTCTTTCACCCTTCCAAGCTCTGAGGTCTAGAAAAAAACGATGGGCTCAAAACCAAGATAAACTCGCCAGATCCTTTATCTATCTTTACCACATTTCTTTAGGCTGAATGAGCCTGGCCCCTTGAAGAAGACAGCTACTCTCACAATAATAAAAAGTGCCTCATAAAGAATGGTGCTGAATCCAAATACGATAACAGCAGGGGCCTAGGAGGAAGATGAACTAAAAAGTAAAGAAAACAGCCACTGATACCTAGAACAACTGAAAGATGGGGACAGCCAGGCAGGGTGGAGCTTAGAGTCCTAGAGAATGTCCCCTTACAAAATCAAAGTTGACAGTTCACTGACATAATGACAATGATTGATGAAGGGGTTATATGCCCCTGGAAGCCCATTAAATTGATTTCTTGGCCTGTTTATGTGCCTTCACAAACCATACCCCCCACCTCTCCCAGTCGCTTGCCTGTGGTATCTTCTACGCTAGGGTTAAAATGCTGGGTAACAGAGTAAGGGATAAGAGGAACTTAGGGTGACCAAGGAGAAGAGGTAGGAAGAAAGCAGATTATGGGAACAAAGGTGGTGAGTAAGCAAGAAAAACTGCAGGATACCGGAATAGAGAGGAAAAAAAGGAGTGAAATAAATCAGGAAAATGAAAAATATAAAATGGTAAAGTGAGGAGAGAGAGAAGAATTAAGTCAGCACACAAGAGGTTGGTGGAAAGCAGGCACATGACACAGACCAGAAGGTGAGCTCTTGATGGGAGAGACAGGCACATGGCAAAAGCGGACAGTCAACAACGCTAAGGAAGTTCCAGATCCTCCCTAGTGAAAGGGGAGACGAGGCTGTTCCTGCTGAAAAGACACTGGATTCTTAGGGAGGCACATCTGCTTCATCCACGACTCTTCAGGCCCCTGACTAGTGGCTACCACAGTCATAATCATGGCTGATAAGCAAACTCCTAAGTAGCATGGAAAGACCAGGGATATCTGGACCTAGCTTGAAAGAGAGGGCATGGAGTCCTAGGCTGCCAAACAGGCAGCCAAGGAGTGACACATAGTGACAGGGACACACAGGAAGAAGATCACTCGGATGGGAAGGTTCACAGCAGACAGTGACACACAGAGCTGGAGATGGATGGGGTAAGGAGACGATGTGAAGAATGGCAACACCAACCAGGGACATATGGACAGGGATCAGCTGGGCTACAGCCACAGCGAAAAGCATGGTACAGTGCTCAAAATGATGGGACTACTCATAGTGGGGGGCAGCTGAGCCATGGAGAGTGCGTGTGTGTGTGGGAGCAGTATAAATACGCTTCACCTTGAATGGGGCTTCCTGTTACCTACTCACACCTCTTCAAAAAAAAAAAAAAAAGCAGCTCAACTTCAGGTAGAAGGAGGGTATCCATGTCCCCTCCGCCCCGCACCCCAGCGCACTAGCCCATCCATCAGTCCTCCGGCCGCCGTTCCTCCCCCATCCCGCGGCCGACTGGGGGCCGCCGCGACTCGGGCCGCTCCGAGCTGACAGCTCCGGGCCCTGGCACTCACCCGGCCTCCCCTGCCCTCCGGGAACCCCGCGCCCCGCACGGCGCGGCGCGGTCCGTCCAAGCTCTCGCTACCTCCCGTCCGTCCGTCTGCCGGCCCGCCTTCCCGTGCCCGTCACCTCTGCCCCAATCCCCGCCCGCATGCTTCTCCCCCGTACCCCTGCCCCCCTCTCCCCGGGCTCTCGGTCTGTCGGTCCGTCTGTGTCCCCTCCCCCAGCCTCTTCCCGTCCCTCTCCGTCCCCTCCAGCAGCAGTATCCGAGCGCCTCCTCTCCCCTCGGTCTCAAGCTTCCGAAGACCAAGGAAAGGAGGAACAGTGAGAGGGAGAGGAGAAAAAAAAAAGAGGAAAAAAAAAAAAAACCCCAGCAGCATCGGAAATCGATGCACTTACACCTCAGCTGGAAGCAGGGACGGGAGTCGAACCGCGGCCGCCGCGCAGCGCGAGGCGGGGAGGGGAGGGGGCGGCTCTTGGAAGGGACTTCTCCGATGTGTTGATTCCTTTCCCCCCTCCTCCTCCCTCCCTCCAGCACTCGCTCCGGGGCGTCGGGGACGGAGATGGAAAAAATAAATAAATAAATTCACGGCGGTGAGGGAAGTGAAGGAAAATAATCAATGCTATTTGGCTGCGGCTGAAGTGTTTTCCCAGCTTCGTGAGGGGGTTTCCATTGATTCACCCTGGGCACTAGCTCGCTCCCTGCCTCCTCCTCCTCCTCCTCCTCCTCGCCCTCACTCCTCCGCCTCATTCACTGGCTGGAGCCGAAGCGTCCCACACAATAGAATAATCAATACCCAGGCGCCCGGGGCGGCCCCACTGAGCAGGTGCAGCGGCTCGTCCGTCGCGGTGCATGCCGGGAGTTGTAGTTTGTCTGTCTCCGCCCTTCGGCCCCGCAAGCTCTGCGCCCGCCTGCACCTCTCAAAGCTGAAACACCGCGACGACGACCTGGACTCGCAGTGCTAGCTGGCCAGGCCACCCTTTCGCCTCCTTGACCTTGGTGCAGCCCCACCCGGTGCCTGCAAAGAAGGAAGATCTCTTTAAACTCTTCGTGTTCCCTCCTCCTCTTCCTCCTGTCTATAGAAACCATAGGTGTTTTGTTGTTTTAAATCAGCTATACAAGCTTTGGCTTCTGCCAGCTTGCCAGAGCTGCCTGGGGTCTGTTTCTCTTTTTTTCCACTCCCTTCTTCCTTTATTTATTGAATTTACCTCCTTTCTGACTAGGTACTAGAACCTTCTCTTGCACAATAATCTCGGAGAGCTTCTGTCTCTTCCACGTGGTCACATAGTCCCCCGAGTTCTGTAGGAGGAGGGGAGGTTCTGGCTCCTGCTCTTCAGTTTATCAGCTCAGAAACGCTGTATATTTCAATAATAATTTTTAAGATTTATTGAGTGTTCACAGATAGTTCCAAGCACTTTTACATATATTATGTAATCTTCATGAGACAGATACTGTTAGTCCCATTTTACAGCTGAGGAAACCAAGGCACAAATAACCAGCCCAAGGTCACTTGGCCAATAAGTGACAGTGCCAGGATTCAAACCTCAGTGGTCTAGCTTCTGAGTCCATAGTACCTGCTAAGGCCTACTTCTCTAATAGCCTCCCCACCAAATTCACAGGGGAAGCTGGGAGAGAGGAGAAACTAACATTTCAAGTTTCTACTATATGACAGTTTGTTACCTATGAGAGTCCTCATTTCACCAAGGACAAAGCAGGCTTAGGGAGGTGGCAGTTACCCAAGGCCAAGCATTTGGGAAGCAGAGCTTTCCAGGTAGGTCTGTCTCTGGAGTCTAGTCTTCTGTTCTATTAAGCTATTGCTTCTGCCTCCACTGTACTGGACCTTACACAAAGGGAAAACATTAGATATTTTTCTTGGTCAACAAAATGAAAAGCAAAGGATGGATGAAATGCAGGCCATGAGAAGAGTCAGAGACTGAGGTCTGTTCCCTCCCTGTTGGGTAGTGCTTGGCATGGAGTAGGGGGACTGAAACATCTAAGATAACCAAAGTTCAAGATGTCACGTCTATGAAGTGACCTCCCACAGTACTTCCCAAGTGTTTCCAGAAACAATGAGGAAGGGCAGGTGTGGAAAACCTGGCACTTCTCACCTATCATAGGAGCAAGCTTCGGAGTTGACAGTATTGTCACTCAAAGGGTCAAAGGTAAAGTCTACACATAATCATAGTTCTCAGAGACAACAAGAAGGCACTTTCTCTGTTTGATCTCTGAAAGTAGTAAGAGGGTCATCCCTGTGTCTTTCCTGACAAAATCTACTCAGGGAGTGCTGGACACTGACAAACTCTTGGTCTGGCACTCATTCAAGATCTTTCCCAACCTGCCCCTCAGCTGCATGTCTAATCTCATCTTTACTTACATACTGGCCAGGTGCTTTTGTTTCTGGGTCTTTGCTCATACTATTCCTGTCTGCAACTGATGAAATCTACCACATGTTTGCTTCTCATTCAAAGTATCCTTTCCTTCTATGACAGAAAGTTTGTTACAACAAAATATTCATACCAAGATTATTAGATCTACTTAAAAACTCCAGAGTAGCTAAAGTGGACTTAATCTCCACCGGCACTTAGCATAATATGTACCAGCCATGATCCCTAGTGAATGACTTATGTTTCAAGCCCACTGCGGAGGCTGCCAGAGGCTGGGTACTGGGGCTTCAGCTCCTTGCACCCAGCTTGCCCCACCGTGCTGCAATCCCAGTTCAGTTTTCTGTAGAGTCCTCCTGGCACTAATTGCAGCTTTCCGGTCACCATAGCGACGGGTGGGGCGAGCCGGTGAGTCTCCTTTAGAACTACATCTCCCATCATGCATCGGACCCCAGGGTGCCGGGCTCAGCCTGAACCCAGGGACCCGGCTGACCTCGCGCTCCAGGAGGGATAGGGGATGAGAAGCGGAATATGACGGTACTGTCTTACTTCCTTGCCCATCTCGAGGGTCGCGGCCGCCCATAACCTAACAGGCCTCTCTGGCCCCAACCGGCCCTCGGCACCGCTACCATGGGCCTAATATGGCCGCTATTTCTGGGACCGGCCTCTCACACAGCCGAGCTGAGGTCCGGGGCCAGGGCCTGCTCCCGGCATTCCTCGCGAGTGTGGCGTGGGCTCCCTTCCCCCATCTCTGGGTCCCGCGAGTGGGAGACCCTGGGGCTTTGAGGTGAGACCGGGGCTCCAGGGGCAGGTGCTGTGGTGGAAAGCGTGGGTCACTACGGGCAGTGAGCTACAGGCTTCCTTGGCAAGCAAGCTGTTTCGAGGGGGCAGTGAAGACATCTGATGCAGACCTGCTTTCTAGGGAGCGTTTTGGGTTGAGAACATCACAAATTAACTGGAGACCTGTCACTGTTGCAAAACCAAATAGTGACCAAGGATCTCTGGGTTATTTCTGTAACGAATTATTTGTAGTAATTTTCTATAGGACCCATTTTGTCTACCGTTTTATTATCGAGGGCCTGTATCACTGAATCAGAGCCCTTTGCAGCACATAAGTTGATCCAGGGCTGGGTCACTGCTGAGCTGTTGCCCCGCAGGCTGGACACCCCTGGGCACTCAGCGAATGTTTGTTGCAATTGTTTGTTGCAGGTAGCATGGCCCAGGGCATGATAGAAGTGGAGCGAAAATTTGTTCCAGGGCCTGGCACAGAGGAGCGGCTGCAGGAGTTGGGAGGCTCTCTGGAGCATCAGATCATCTTCAGAGACACCTATTATGACACCCCCGAGCTGAACCTCATGCGATCTGACCACTGGCTGCGACAACGAGAGGGTAGTGGATGGGAGTTAAAATGTCCTGGAGCAGTGGGTGTCTCAGGAGTCCACACTAAGTATGTGGAACTCACATCTGATCCTGCGATTGTGGCCCGCCTGTGTCAGGTGCTAGAAGCTGAGGGGCTGGGGAGTGGAGGTGTAGCTGCTGTGCTGAGTCCACTGGGGCTGCAGGAAGTAGCTAGTTTTGTGACTAAGCGGAGTTCCTGGAAGCTGATGTTCTCTGGAGCTGATGAAGAGGAGTCCCTGCTCAGGGTGGACCTGGATACAGCTGACTTTGGTTACGCAGTGGGTGAGGTAGAGGCCCTGGTGCATGAGGAAGCTGAAGTATCACCTGCCCTAGAGAAGATCCAGAGCCTCAGCAAAATGCTTGGTGAGGGAGACAGGCCTTCCGTGCTTTTCCTGCTCCCCTTCTGCCTTTTCCCGAGGTATCCACTGGGGCAAGGAATGACTGTCTCTGGGTTATTTCTGTAACAAGAATTGTTTTAGCAGTTTTTTGGAGGTTGCCATATGCTTGTATAGTTCTTTTTGTTTTTTAAAACAGGGTCTTGCTATGTGGCCTTAAACTCATCATGTAGCCCAGGCTGGCCTCTAACTCATGGTGATCTGTTTCAGTCTCCTGAGTGTGAGTGCTGGGATTATAGGCCTTTACTACCAGGCCCAGTTTGTTTACACAGTTTGGTCAAATCCAGTTTCCTGATTTACAGTAGCTAATTTGGATTTACTCCTTCAGTGCAGTTCTGATTTTCCCAGTCATTGTGTCTCACTTAACCTTTAGTCAAGTCTCCAGTTCCATTTGTCAGCTCTTTGCTTTGACTTTTCCCTCCCCAAACTACTTCTGTCCTTTTGTTTGTACTACTTCCTAGATCCTCATGTAGCCTTCTGCCTTTAAGTAACGGGCGAGAACATCGCATTTATGTGAGGCAGTAGGGTAACTGTTAGCAAATTTTTTCCCATTTTTAGTTTCCTTAAGGACAGTTCATCCACACACATGTGGGATTGTAACACCCCACTGTAGCACCCCATGGGGCTGATAGCCCTGGGGTGCTGTTTGAGTTTCCTCAGCAGGTGTACACTCAGTTTCCTGCGATATGCTCAGCATGTGCTGGGCACTGACAATAGACTAGAAATGGCAGTTGCAGAAGCAGTAATTCTGTGTGACTCCTGCCTTATAGCTATAGCTTTTTTTTTTCTCTTTCCACAGTTCTTGGTTTCTTTCTCTGTGTACATCTTTGTGTGCGCTTCATTACCAAGCTAATGAGCTTTGGGCTGCCTAGAAGGGCTTTAATCTTGATTGGGGGACAGGGGCAGTAACTGAAATGAGGCAGATTCAGTCGTACTTTCTCATGTTCAAACACTTTGAGATTTGGGATGGGAGCTGGAATAGGGAGAGAGGCACTCAGTGTGCAGGCATCCTCTGTCTTCATGGTGTCTGGGTACATCTTTGTTTTTCTTTGCTAGATGATAGGCTCACGTGTGGCTTCCCAGCCACTCTTGTCTGAAGTGGCTCTTTTAGGTCTCATTTTCAAAGTCCATTGAAGGGGTGGTGAGAAGCTGGTTGATGGCATTCAGAATCTCAGCGCTGCCTTGCAAACAACTTTAGGGTCCTGGCTGGCTGGGCTGGGAGCAGAGTTCAAGTGTGTGTGGTAGTTCTGCCTGCTTCTTTGCTCATTGTCATTTTGCCTATAGGTGTGCCAGCACAGGAGAGGGCACCTGCCAAGCTTATCGTGTACCTACAGCGCTTCCGGCCTCAGGACTATCAACGCCTGCTACAAGCACATACCACTGGAGAGAAGCCACAGGGGACTAAACATTCTGACAGCAACTTGGGTTAGGGGGTGTCTCTTCTCAAAGGGCAAGAGAACTCTGGGTTCAGTGGGGTCCACACCTGCACTCATGGTGCCTCTTTCCTTCGAACAGTGCCTCCCCTCTCTCCAGCTCTGCCTGTTCTTTCACCCTGTCCTTAGCTACCCTTCCAAGAGCCCTCCCTGGTTGCTTCCTCTCCCTCATCCGTCAGATGCAATCTATGGGCCGCCCCTCTCCCCTGGCCGCTAAGCAGCCTCCATTGATTTCCGCTCGTGTTTATAGGATTTCCACTTAGCCGTGATCAGTAGTTAAGCACAGGAAAATCCCTTGCCACCCCCCCTCCCTTGGTCGATGCCATTGATTCTGCCAGCGGCTCTGAAACTGCCTTACAGCTGAGTTAGAGATGAGGGGAGGCAGCAGGGATTTCCCTGCCTTAGGTTGTGGGAATGGCAGCAGGCAGGTTGGAAATTCTTGTTAGAAATTCTGTTTTAATTTTTGTCACTGTGCCCACCTCTGGCCCACAGGGCAGAGTACCTCTTGTGGCAGTTAAGAGACAAATGTGTTCCTAGACCTGGAAAGAGGTAGAAAGCAAACTGTCATTCTTGAGACAGGTTTCCAAGGTTCCAGGAAAGATTCATACTTTCTGAGTGAGAAGGTTCTTTCCATATATATTTTCTACCTCAGACATACCCAAATACGGTTTTCCACCTCCTTTCAGGTTTTATTGGGCTTTTCAGTACTAGAGGGGGGAAAGGGTAAGCCCCCACAGTTTTGCAGTGACAAATGCAGCGCCAGAGTGCCACCTAGTGGTGGCCCTCAGCGGTGGGCTCATAGCTGCTGGGGCCAGGGCCTTTCTGGAGTGAGTGGAGATAGTTACTGCCATGTCTCCACAGGCAAGTTGTTCACCTCAAAGATCTCCTGCACCGACTGGCCAAAGTGGTTGTAGGTGATGCGCAACTTTAGCCGCAAAGGGGCCTAGGAACAGGAGCACAGACCAGGATTAGTGCCCATGACGTTTTCTGTTTCTGGGTCTTATCCATGAGGCCCTGGAACTTACTTTGTTAGGATTGAGGATTCTGAAGAGCTGAGTGATGGGCAGGCCACCCCGAGCTGGAGCTGTGTTTCCACTAGGGGCCTGGAGCTGCAGCTGAAAACTCTGAACATGGGAGGTTTGGGCAGACCATGGAAAGGCACCTGGCTCAGCTCAGGAAGCCCCTTCATGCAGAGTGGCTCCAAGCCCTCTTCCCAAACTTCCTGGTCTGTGTGTTGTTCCCTTCCATCTCATTCTGTCTCCCACCCACCTCCTCTGCTTTGGGGCTACTTCTCCTGGATGCTAGGCCATTTCTGTACCCTCATCTGTGCAAACCTTGGGCACAGCTGCCTGGCAGACGAAGTGGGTGACATCATCCTCTGAGGAGTTGGTAGTGGTGACAGTGATTAAGAGCAAAGCAGGGGTTCCGGGGGGTCGAGCAAAAGATAGATTCAGTCGTACTCCCTCACGTTCAAACACTTTGAGATTTGGGATGGGAGCTGGAATTGGAAGAGAGGCACTCAGTGTGCAGGCTTGAGAGAACATGTTCATTCCCTCTCTCAGTAACAACAGAGTGAGCACCTCTCCCCCCTCACTCCTGAGACGTTTGTGACAAAGCTGACAAGCAGCTAGGTTGAGGTCAAAGGGATCACAAATTCACAGCCAGCTTGGGCAACTTAGTGAGACCCTAGCTCAAAATTTCAAAATGAAATAAAAAACCTTTTAAAAAAAGATACAGGGGTAAGGGATGGGGATATAGCCCAGCAGCACAGCGCCTGCCTAGCAAGTGCAAGGTCATGAGTTTGATTCCCGGCACTGGAAAAAAAAAAAATAGAAAAGAAAAGGTTAAAGCTAATAGCCTAGTGGTATGGAAGAAGCAAAAACAAAAAGATAGTCTGGGTGTAATGGGTACTATGAGTAAAATAAATTAAGCCAGAATAACTAGGAAGAACTACCTTAAATAAGAACAGTAGGGGAGAGTGACTGACATTTCATGGTGACAAAACAAAACATGAAATGCCAAGGGCTTGAGGTGGGAGGGCTGGAGAAACTGAAGGGCCAGTGGAGTGGGCACTGGTAAAGTGGTATGAGAAGGGCAGGGCCCTGGAGGGTGGGGAAAAGGTCTGAACACAGGAAGATGCTGAAAAGAGGGCAGGGGACTGGCATGATTGAACCCTTTAACCTACCAAGATGGGGTGCTCTGGATTGGGGGTGGGGCACACAGGAAGGGGATACATGAGCTGCAGTCTGTAGCTCCAAAGGGGAAACCATATTTCCACCTACCTTCTCTACCACATGGCCCCTTTGCTGAGGTTTACCTGGGGGTGGAGGTGCACAGGGAAGGTCAAGGAGGTGTACTAAGCCACCCACTGGGGAGGGGTTCAAAGTAGGTGGCTGCTGGGTGTCCTCAGGAGTATCATCCAGGAGATCTAGCAGATCCAAGAGCTTTGAGGTCTGGGGAAAGAATGGAAGGATCAGGGCTGGACATGGAAGCCCAACCAAGTCCTTGCTCCAGGACAGGTATGGTGAAATTGAAACCCCAAACCCACTTATTAATGCAAAGTGCCAACACTGCAATTAAACCTGAATGGGAGGTTTTAGTGTACAACTCGTGTGTTAACATCTTTTGTCTTAAAATCACCCCTGCTCTAGGCCCTCCAGCCTCCTCACCTGGGGCTCTGTGGGGACAGGGGCCTTGTCTTCAGAAGGCTGGGCTGCTGCTTGGCTTTCTTGTGCTTCTTCTTCAGCCTGGTGATTACCAGGCTCCACAAGGGGTATCTTCTCAAGGACGGCAGCCCTAAAATGATGAGATGCAGGCATTCTTTTGTGTGAAGGCTGCACTTGGCACATGATACATCTGGCAGGAGGGCTAGGTACAAGGGGTGCCCTTACATGGGGTTAGAGGTATCCTGTGATTTCTTAAGCTGGCATAGTATTGCCAATGTGGAGGATAGGGAGTCAGTTCAGCTTCAGTGACTGTGGGTCAGGGGTTTTCACAGGGTGAGGGAGAACACAGGGAAGATTGAGAGCCTTGGACCTAGAAGGGGGCATTTGGGACAGGGTAGGGATTTGGGTCCCACTTGGCAGCAGACCGCCGGGCGCACCTCATGTGGTCGTACTTCTGGAAGAGCATGTTATACTCCACAGCCCGCTGCTGCAGCTCCACATCCACACAGCTCCCGTAGATGGACACTACCTGGCGGATGCGGCTGGCCCAATGTGGCATGTGAGTGGCAGTGGCAGTTTGTCCTGCCCTTTCACTCCAGGATGTGGCAGGGAAGGGGAGGCCCCACAGAATAAGAAGGCACCCAAACCAGCCGAACATGGTGGTGCACTCCTATAATCCCAGCACTCGAGAGGCTGAGGTAGGAGGATTGTTGCAAGTTCGAGGCCAGCCTGGGATACAAAGTGAGCCTAAGGTCAGCCTGAACTGCACAGCAAAAAAACAAAACAAAAAACACCTAAGAGAAGTGGCTCAAAGGCTTGGAGGAATAGGAGCACATGCACCTGAGAATTTAGGAACCAGGGAGCAGTGTAGGGAGCTCTCTCAGTGTAGGGAAAATGGAACCGCTTCTTACTTGATGTCCCCCTGAAACCGAGTGCTGAGCTTCATGAGCGCTGTGAGGGCATATCCGCGGGTAGCTGGCAGGGACAGGTGGGACTGCAGCACCTTTTCCAGCAGTGCCAGCACCTCCTCCTCTTCTACCTTCTGGTGTGAATGCAGGGAGTGACCCCGAGTCCAGCCCTGCTCCCTGTCCCGAGTCCGTCCTCGGGGCACCTTCCACGGAGGTCTCACCTGAAGGCTTTCCGTTTCCTCACAGTTCTCCAGCAGGAAGTCCCCGTACTCCCCTATGCACCAGGCGGCCACCTGCACCAGCGGTTGCTGTGTGGGAGAAACACTGATGGGCGAGTGTCCGGGGTCCTCTCCTCTCTTCTAGACCAAAACATTCCTTAGGCAGTGCTCAGATCAGGGGATTGGCAGGGTGATGAAAGAAGGGAAGTTGGGGGGCAGGCTCTGTCCAGTTCCTGAGCTCCTACTGCTCCCTGGTGGCCGAGCGTGAGAACTACATGGCCTTACTACGTGATGGAGCCTGGCACAGTGCTTGCTCTAAGGAAGTGGATGGTTTCTACCCACCTTAGTGAAGATGGAAAAGGAGGCTACGCAGCTAGGTGTGGTGGCGGATGCCTGCAATAATAGCACTCAAGAGGTTGAGGCCAGTCTAAGCTACTTAATGAGACTCATCTCAAAAACAAAAGGAGGGGGGCTACAGATAACCTGTTAATTTGCATTTGAGGCAATAATAAAATAATTATGTGTACAATCTTTTATCCATCTCATTTGATTTTCCAGGCAGCTCTGGGATGTGGGAAGGATGGAAAACTGAGCCCATGGGGCCTTAAGAAGGTTAATCATCTGGGGTTTACACAGCCAGTTGGTAGCAGAGGCAGGAGTCCGGGCATGCGAATTAAAAACAGGCTGGTTTTGTGTGTGTGTGTGTGTGTGTGTGGTATTAAGGATTGAGTCCAGAGCCTTCACACTAAGCTGTACCTCCAGCAGTTTTTATTTGGTGATAAGATCTTTAGTCACTCAGTTGTCCTAGGTGGGCTTGAACTTAGGATTCTGCTGTCTGCCTCAGCCTTCCAGAGTACTGGGATCACAGGCACATTTGACCATGCCATGCCTAGTGGCTAGCTCTGTTCTGTAGTGTCTCCTGCAATAGGTAGACAGCTGTGTCCCTGAGGGAAAAACAGTTCACAATCTAGGGCAGGAAAGTGGCCCGGGGGGGCAAGGGAGTTACTGGGCAGCCCTGGACCATGACAAGTAGGGATGTACCTGAGAGATGTCCTCTGCCAGGGCATGGTAGAGGCGGTGCACAGAGTAGGCATGTAACTCCTGGGTGCCTCCAATCAGCAGGGTCAGGTTGGCCACTGCATCATCCCGCACATAGGCACCTGCCTGAAGTGGGTGGGTAGCCTGTCAGTGTCAGGAACTCTGCCCACTCCTGCCCAGCTCTAACTAGCCCATCTCACCGTTGTCAGCACATGTAGGATGGTATCTATATGCCACCGCTTAGTTGGAGCAAACCTAGGGGACACAGCTCATCAGTCCTGGCACTATCCCTCGCAGACTACACCCTCTCTGCCTCCTGGCACTTGGCACCTCACCTCTCTGCAGCCAGCAGGATTCCTGAGGCACAGTCAGCCCGAAGATCTGGGGGGCAGGACTCAAGAAAGGCCTGCAGCTCCTGTGTCATGGCTCGCACATTGGAGCTGTTCACCAGGGCCAGGCTCAGTTCCATGGCCCGCCTGGGGAAGGAGGAAGGTGTCTGTAGCTGTTCCACGTCACCCTGCTGCTCTGAGCCAGTTTGGAGCTTGACCACCACACACTGGGTCCCCTGTCCTCTTGTCCCAGCTCTGCTTACCGGCTAAGGGAGGCATCAGTTTCCCGCAGACATTCTACCACAGTAGGCCGATGTCGCTGCACGGCGCTGTGATCAGACTGCACCAGCCTCAGCAGTGAGGTCAGGGCCACATACCTGGCCAGGGTGGGAAAGGCTCTATCATATCATGGCCAACAGCACTGAAAATCTGTCCTGCCCTGGGGATAATGGTAAGAGGTAGGTGGGTTGGAAGGTTCTGGAGGGAGGAGTGCAGAAGGCCAGGGTTTAGGGGCACAGCCTAGTAAGACACCAGGGACTCTTACCTTATGTTCTTATCACTGTTGAGCAGGAAGCGGCCAAGAATGTTGACAGCTAAAACCTGTGAGGGACAGAGTGCTGGGACATTCACAGAAGACACCAACCTATTCACTCAGGAGAAGGGACCGCATGGCACAGGGTGACAGGTATGGGGGAGAAGCTGGTGAGTAGGGCCCATGTGTGCCTGGCTGAGGGGAAGGCAGGTAGGGCCCTGTGGAAGGGCATATGGGATGATACCCGTAGGCCAGCTGCGGAACGGATGTCCATAATGGTGAGTACTGTCTCAAACAGGACTGCGCTGCCAGCATTTCGTCGGGTGTCTGTGTTGGTGGCCACCTAAGTGGATGGGACGAGATGCACGTGTACGGGGCTTGTTCTCCATCCTAGGGTGCTGGCACTTCTGTTTTTCACTTCTCTTCATTGGGTTTGGGGAAACCCTATTATGTGCTAGGGCCAGCCTGGGCACTGGGACAGTAGCACTGTAACAGTCAGTGTTCCTCCTACATGGATTTCACTGGCTAGAGAACATGGAGGGATACTTACATGGCTGCTGCACAGTGAGAGTCATGTGAGGGAAACCCTGGGCTGATGGACCCCAGCTTCCCTCCACAGGGGGATCTAAGCAGTGGCCCCTCCAAAGCCCCCACCTGGGCCAGCAAGTCGTTCATGATCTCACTGCTTTCCTCGTGGTTCTGACCGAGGATCCGAAGCAGACGAAGTATCTGGACCTAAGGTTGGGTTAACCAGTAAAACATGAAGGAGTTAATAGGAGTTGTGGGCCAGAGGAGAAAAATTCAACACTGAGGGTGTCTGGCTAAACTTTTGGAGCCTTTTACCCCTCCCTCTCATCTCCACAGGTCCTTCGTTTTGGAGATCAGGGGAGTTGAGGACAAGCTTCTAGTTTTAAAAACTGGATATTCTTTTTTTTTTTTTTTTTTTGTCTTCTTGGTACCAGGAATCAAACTCAGGACCTCACAATTGCCAAGCAGGTGCTGTACCACTGAGCTATATCCCTGGCCTAAACTGGATTTTCTGAACTTCAAGCATTCCCTCTCCCTCAACTGGTCCTGGGTGACCAGAGAAATCCTGAGCTTGCTAGCCTCCTGCCCACGATGCTGAGCCTAAGTGTCCTCTAGAAAGTGACTACTAGCAATGGTCTTATTGCTAAGACTTCTCTATTCCGGGGGCATAACAGGGGTAGGTTATCCCACCTGCAGAAAAGGGTCACTGACTCCAGATATGCTGTGCTCTGTGGAGTATCCCGTTGTCACTAGAGTTCGGAGGATCTGCACCAGCTTGGGTACCACCTGGAGGAGGGCACAGCCTTGTTTGGACACCCATCGTCACCCTCTCAACTGTGTGTCCCATTCCTCCACCATTGCCCCTCTTTCTCCAGCCCACCTTTCGAAAGTGCCTGAGGGCTGCAGGGCTTCGCAGGCAGAGCTCGGTGATCAGCGTGATGGTGCCCAGCAGGATGCCTGGGGTCAAGGCGGGGAAGTGAATGGTGGGCCAGGGCACAGGAGAGCCTAATACATGCATGTCTGTATGTGTATGCAACCCTTAGTCCTAAGAGCTGGTGCTGCTGTCCTGTTTTTCACTTCTGTCTACAGCCAGACTTGAAGCAGAGGATGGGGAGCCCAGCCGTCTTACCATGGTGGCGCTCACGAAGCAGTGTGACACAAGGTGGAAGGAAGATGTCAGAGAGTTCAGGGACTTTTCGGACCATGTGCACTGCAGTAAGAATAGCCTGCAGGGGTCAGAGGCCTCAGATAGGTCAAGGGTCCACCAGGTTGGGCTCCTCACCAAAACAGGGAGAGTTTTGGAGGAACGAGTGCTTAGAACTGCATCTCACCTTTTTGCGTACATAGGGGCTTGGCTGCAGGAGCAGCTTCTCCACTTCTGTGGCCAGGTCCCGGCACATCTCAGCAGATCCCATGGTGCTCAGAGTGCACAGAGCCAGGCCTTGAACTGGCTGAATCCCCTGGTTTAGGTCGCTGCAGGGTGGGGAGGATGGGCACTCAGGGCCTCTGAGGAAATTAGGCCTTCCCACACTGTATAGCAGGCAGACCACTGGGGTTTGTTTTCCACTCTCCCATCTCCCTGATTTCAAGTGCCCCCAGAATCCTCTCACTTTTTGATGCTGTTGGTAATAAGCAGGTGGGCATCGTGCCTCTCATCCAACAGAAGCATGGCCCCCAGGTAGCCCACCCTCTTGTCTATGAATCGGGGAGAAGCGATCAGTTTCAGGCACTCCATCTGTAGAGAAGGGAGCAGGCCGGGAAGGGGTGAAACCAGAGACCCTAACACTCCCGCTCCATTGTCTTCCTTAACATCAGTTTACTGTAATATGTGGGACGTCATATACTGCCACCCTCTCTTCAGCCAGAGATGCTTGAGATTTTGTTTGGTGGGCGGTTTCAAGGACCCAGGAGTGGAGGGGGATGAGAGAGGAAAGGGGGTGCCTTGAATGGGGCTGGCCGGAGGATGAAGGGTTTGGGTCAGCTGACGAATAGGGGTTGCCATCAGTAAAGTAGTGCATGATGTGAGGGCTCAGGAACTGGGAATGAAAGCGATAGGGAAACAAATATGTAAGCAGGTCTCCGAGTCTGTCTTACTGGCCTTCCTCCCCAAACTCCAGAGGGAAGGATCTCGGGCCATTACCTGTCCAAAGTGGGCGGGGTAGCCCAACATGTGCACGTAGAGCAGTTTGGCTAGCTGGCGGTGCCTCTGCACGGGGTCCCCATCACGGAAGGACGCCCGGATATGGGCGCACTCCTTTTGGATCACCTCCCGTTCCTGGGCCTGAGTCTTGGCCCCGCGAATCTCCTCGATGAGGTCGTGAAGCTTTAGCGAAGACACCACCATTCTGGGGGACGGGGTCAGAGCTCAGGGGTGGAGCAGGCTTTAACACTCTCTGGCCGGGTGGTCAGCAGCCTCGTCCCGCGCCAAGATCTTAAGGGCCCACCTAGCATAGCATAGCGTGCCACCGCCGCGCTAAAACCGAGTCGACGTTTACCTTTGCCCCCTCGGGTCTCCAAATCCCACCGCCCAAAGTGCTTCCAATACGCATGCGTCCCGCCCCACGCCTGTTCCTACCGAGCGTGCGCCACAACCCCGCCTGTCGCCCCCTCCCTCCCCGACCTGGTGTCCCATCCGCGGCTCGGCCTTTTTCCTTCCCGGGCTCTGCGCCGCTGCTTTGGCGAGATCCCTTCCCTCCATTTCCAACTCTGGATGCTTCAGTTTTCCCGCCCCGCGACGCCGAGTCTCACCTGTGTTCGGTTTGACTGTGCCTCTCTACCCCCCAGCGCTTCCTGGTACAGGGCCCAGTAGCAGCTGGAGCTTGATCAGGTCCTTCCCTCTCCCCGCCTCCACGACGGGACCCGCCCTCGTGAGCCTCTAGACCTCGGGCCGCCTTAGGCGAAGGAGCTGTGGCCCGTGCAGGGCGTGGGACTGTAGGCTAAACCTGCCTCTTTCACGTCCTCATCGTAGGGAAAGCCTCTGCGAGCTTGGGGCTGAAGCCAGTGCAGCCCAAAGTAGATGACGATTGCCCCCTTTTTTGAACTTTTTTATTAATATATTTTTTGTTAAATTTCTTTGTGTTTTTTTTTTTTTTTCCTGCAAGACTTGGTGTTGGCGGCACTGTTGTATAACTTCAATCCCAAATTCCATGAAATAGAAATCAGAAGTAAAGGTTGAAAGGGGAGGAAGGAGGGAGGCAGGCCAAAGAGTAAACAGAGTTTGACTAGAAAAAGAGGGTGTGTGTGTGGTGGGCATTCCCGGGCAAGGCCATTCCTCGAGGGAGGGGTTGTAGGGCAGTTGTCTCTACCTCATGCAGGGGAGGGAGGAAAGATCCCCAGGGGACCCTACAATCCCCTCTTTCTAGGGCTTCCTGCCCCCAGGGGAAAAGCTAGTACCGGGGATCAGCCAGCAACCTCCCAGAGGGCTCTCCACCCACCTCACCCTAGGTCTGAGTCCCAACTTCTTCCCTTCCTGGGAAGTAGAGGAGAGAGTGGCTTCTTTTGCTCCCCTCCTAGCATTTCCTATCCCGCAAGATTCTGATGTGATGGAGGACAGAACCCGGAGACTACTGGACTTGTCACTTCTGCTGTCCAATGAGCTCCTGTTAGCTTGCTTGGTTCTATCCCCCCAGAAACGACTCCCCCATTAGAAATGCCAGAGTTGGGGAACAGGGTCCTAGCTCAAATGCCTCTAACCCTCTGCAGTACAAGTGTCTCCTTCAGGCCCCATAGGAATTTAATTGAAGGCCACAAGTGAGTCCTGACCAACCAAATAAACTTTTAAGGGGCAGAGAGGTCAGTGGCAAAGCCACGGGGTGGGCTTGGCTGCATTGGATATTTTTTTGTTCCTTTACACACTGCTCTTGGCATTGCATGCCCTCACAGGGGTCGTAAGAGTGACCAGCTGTAGGGGAAAGAAAGAGGGAGATTCTAGGACTCTGTTCTATTATTCCATTCCTTTAACTTCCTTCAGGAAGGATTAAGTTAGGCAAGAACCAGCTGGATGCTGGGAGGTGAGGTAATATCCTCCAAGGTAAAAGGTGGAGGCAGCATCTCCTCCAGCCTGTTTACTTGGGCCAGGAAGCCACAGGGCTCAGCCAGCAGCTTGTCCAGCATTCAGTCACCTCATTTCCATTTTCTTCCTCCTCTGCGTTCAGCTTCCAGCAGACTCTTCAGGACACCAAATCCCCACCATCAGCAAAGTGTAGGTTTAAAGAAAATGTGGGGAGGGCATGGGGCAATGGTCTGACTTAGATTTGTGTGTCTCAGAGAGGAGAGCATCTCTGAGAGAGAAAAGCCCTTCATATGTAAACAATCTAGAGAAGAATAGGGTGGGGGAGCAAGAGGTCCAGGGTGAATGAGAGAATCTGAAAGAAGACAGGGAAGGCAAAAGCAAGAGATAGAAACCAAGACGGACAGAAGAGAAAAGAAAGGGGAAAAAACAACCAGGATGAGGAAAAGAGAAAAAGGCAGGCCAAAGGGGTGAAGAGGCAGGCAACCAAAGCCAGAACTAGGCCAGGAAATAGCCTCAGGTGAGGAGCTGGGAGAACAGGAATGCCAGACTGAGGTCCAGGAGGGCCACGGCTCCCACCACCAGCGGGTTGGCAGCTCCCTAGAGAGAGAGACGGGGGGGAAGCAGCCTTAGTCCCTGAAGTCCAAACCCACGGCTAAATCCTGTCTCTGCCCTGGCTTCAATAGTTCCAGATATCTCCCTCCAGAAAGCAGGTGGATCTCCAACCTTTGTTTCCTATTGTGAAACAATCCCCTGCTCTGAGGCAGAGCCCCACCTTTGCTCAGGCACTTTTGAGACAGAGCCAGCCCTTTCTCTCTCCTCCCTCCACTCCCCTCCCATCAGCATATCATGTGGCCCAGGCAGAAGGTGCCCGGCCTTAGTAGCAGACATTGGCAGCAGCAGCCAGTACTGCAGTAAGGCAGAGAGATGCAGGGGGTGAGGATGTGGTTGCTAGGAAACAGAAGATGGCCTGGAATCCAATCAGAGCAGAGGGTTATGGGGAAACCCCGCCTCTTCTGGTCCTCTGCCTTTTTTTTCTCCCTATTTTCTTTCTTCTCAGGAGAGGGAGGGGGAGTGAGGGAAGAATTTTTTCTTTTTTTATTTCTGGGCACCAAAGAGAGAAAGTGTGGAGGTGGGGGTGGGGGTGGAGTAGGAAACTGGGAGCTGGAAATGATATGGAAGGAGAACAGGCAAATATGTTCTGGTTCTATCATTAATTATTAGTTTGTTACGGTGGTAAAGTTACTTTAACTGCTGTGGGTCTCAGTTCCCCCATCTGTCAAATGAGGGAGCTGGACTTGAAGGTCTCTAAAGTTCCTTCCAGCTTTTAAATTGTCCATTTTTTTTTTTTTTTTTTGAAGTGGGATATGGTCCAAGACTAGTCTGACAGAGAGGAAGCTGAGTGGAAATCAATGCCCCTCAGGGAATCAGACAGAGGTCCAGAAAGGGTGTGAGGCCAGGCTTAAAAGTGGGGACAGGGGATGTCTCACCGGCTGGGCAGGCCTTTCGGTCGCAGCAGGCTCCTCAGATTCTTCCATCAGATACCCAGCATCCAGACCCCTTGGGGAAGGGCCCCTCAGGACTGGACAGGCAACGGGCTCAGGTTCTGAGCCTCCTGTAGCCCTCAGTTGAGGCAAGGGTTCTTCGTCTTCACCCTCCTCCTCTCGAAGACTTCCGGAACTGTCGCTGCAGCCTCCAAGGAGTGAGGAACCATCTCTAGGCCCTGGCCCCTGCATTCCAGCCTCATCCTCCGCCTCATAGCCAGCTAGTTCCTCTGCCTGCTCACCAGGCCCTCCCCACTCCTCGGGCCAAGCTTTGGGGCTGGAGAAGGGACCCCAGTCCCCTCCAGGTGGCAGTGGGTTCCGGCAGGCAGGGGCTCGCCAGGGTTGGCGGGAGGAGGCAGGACTGCTGGGCAGTTCGGGGGAGCCCTCTGACGGGGTTAGTCCGTTCTCGTACACCCCAGGGCTGTCCTCATCCAAGGGCTCTGTATCGGAACCTTCTGAGTCCTGCCTGGGTCTGCGGCCTGGGTAGGGATAGCTGAGCATCAGTGGTGCTTGCCTGGCTGCAGGCTGGAGCAGTTGCAGCCCCTGAGGCTCTTCCTAGGTCTTTGGTATTTGCCAGGCTCCAAGTTTCTCAACACCAGACCTAAAACCCCATTAGCCTGCTGCATAATTCCCATTTCCACTCCCCAGACAAATGGGTGTGGTTCCCATCCTCTATACCCTTGGACTCTGTACCTTGGCTTTTCTCATTCCCAGACTTCCGCTGGTGCTTGCCACCCGCTTTGCAGTCACCTGAGCCTCTCTGGCTTCTAGGGGCTCACCCATTCCCCAGGCTGCCCACATCTCACCTGGAGCCTCTAGCATGGGTTGTAGGTCCTCAGCGATCAGTTTGGCCATCCGTGCTGCCTCCACAGCCTTCTCAGCAATGCTGCTGGCTGCCACTGCCTTTAGGAGGGCATCTGCTGCCCTGTTAGGTCCCAGGAGATACAGACTTAGTGGATCTCCCCCCACTGCAACTGCTCAGACACTCTAGCTCCCTCATCCATGTCCCCACCATTTCACACCCCCCAGGTCTCATCTGAGCTCACCTGCAGTCCTCATCCTTCCTCACACTCTGCCAGCTGCTCCCCTTCCAGGGAAGGCCAGAGAAGCTCACTTCCATTTCCTCTCCTGGACAGGGCTGTTTGCTGTTATCACACCTTCTTGCTCTCTCACACCCTCTACCCTTGCATCCTGTAGTAACACTTCTTCCTTCCAGTGGCAGGGGCCAGGCCCTCTCCAAACCCTGCTATTCCACTGCTGTCTTCTTCCCTGCCTAGTGACAGCACATCCTCTGTAGTCCAGCTTGACGCTTACAAGCTCTGCTGATGGCCTTTTTTGCAGCGAGCACCTCCTGTTGTTACCAACCCTTCATACCTCCTGGGCTCACATGCCTTCCTATGTTGTCCAGGGGACTGTCCTGTACCATGATCTTCCCTTCCTTAGAGTTCCATCTTTTCCTTGTCCCCTTGTTCCTGGCCCCCCTTCCCTTTGCCACTGCTAGCTTTCCTAATTATTTAATCCTACCTTTTCCAGGGCAGTTTTCCCAGCATGGGAATTTCCCATTTGGCTTTTCTTCGGCCTCTTATCACACCATTCTTCTCACTCTGTCACTGCCCTTATGCTTTTCTGAAGTTGAGAACTGGACTGAGTGGATCTCCCCTGTATGCTACAATTTCATCCTCTTCTGTCAGTATTTTTTCTCAATATTTCAATTATTCTTTTGGGGTAAGCTCTTAGTTTCCCTTCTACACCCCTGTTTTATCTTGGCCTGTTCCCTAGGTACAGGTCACCTTCAAGCATTATCAATCCTTTGTCCATTGTTTCTCAGTTTTCCTGATGTCAGATGTTCCTCAGTTTTTCTTCCCTTTCCCTCTGCCATTAGTTGTAGATGACTTGCACTTATTAAGTTAGCTCTGTAATCCTGACGCAAGTGTGGGACAAACGAGCAGAGATAATCAGATGGACTTGCTGTGGGCTTGAATGGTTCAAGACCCCTGACTCCTTCAGGCCCCAGGTCTGTTTTATCTGGCTTAGAAAGGCGATCTGGACCTGAACGATAGTGATGTCCACTGTAGTCTTAAGTCCAACACCTGTTTATGGAAGGACTTCAAATAACCCCGTCCTTTGCTGTCTTAGTGTGTTCAGACTGCCTTATGACTAACCCTGTCATGAAACTAAGCTGGTCTTGGGGTTTGGGGCAAGGTATGTAATCATAGTAGTCTTGAGTTTCACTGAGTTCTCTTGACAACCATAACATGACAAGGGCCTGTGTTTTTGTGTCTGGAAGGAATGGAGGATAATGTTTAAGCAGTCGACTTAGTCTGTGCTCAGGCATCAAGGCCAGGCTCAGGCTACCTGGTAGAGGCACCTGCTGCTGAGGCTGTGCTGTTCCCATGGCAGCCAGCAGCCAATCAGAGTTGCCAGGCCTGTTGCTGGGGATACCAACCAGCCTCTTCCTACAGCCTGATCCTCTAGTTACTGAGATCAGTTTTTCTTGCACATGCCTCCACCTTATCTAGCCCAAAATGTTCCCTCTTGCTCTGCCCTCCCCCTTCCCTGGCTTAAAGCCCTGGATCCTAACAATCAGATTCTCAGATACATCTACAGATGTACATGCTTTGGCACAGGCATTACTCTGGATTTGACATGTTCATACTCAGGCATAAACACAAACACACATACACCCTGTGACCTATCATATAAATTCACTGAATTATATTTGGACATATCCCAATCTCTATCTAGCTCTCTGGAACTGTCTCAAATGTTAATAAAATCCCTTTTCTTTTAAAGAAACTGCCATCTATAAACTCTCAAATTGTGAACTTTATAAATCAGGGGTCCACAAATCCAATTACAAATAGAGTTTTGGCTTTCTTTATGTCTGTGGTATCTAATTCAGAGTCACAAGCCATAGGTGGTTATTAAACATTTGAAATGTGACTAGTCTGAATGAAAACATTGTGTTTTAAGTGTAATTTACACATTAGATTTTAAAGGCTTGGTCCAAAGGGAATGTATAATCTCAATAACTACATTGATTGTGAATTAAAATATTTTGGGTATATTGGTTTAATATAAATGTTAAAGGTTTTTTTCACCAATTTCTTATTTATCTATCTATCTATCTATCTATCTATTTATTTATTTTTGGTACTGGGAATCAAACTCAGGACTCTGCACTTGTCAGGCTGGTGTGTCTTTTTATTTTTAATGTGGCTAATAAAAGATTTATAAGGACATATTTGGCTCACATTACATTATTGTTGGGAAGCACCGCTTTTCCTGATGCATGGAAGTGTAATCTGATTTACAGAAAGAAGCTTTCATTTACAGGTACGTCTCCTCTCCCCATACCTTCACCTGTGGGTTAAAGTCAGGGGAAGCAAAGCTGGGAGAGACTAGCTTTTTCAGCTCGTAGACAGGCTGCATAAATTAAACCTCCCCAAGGCCCAGGGCTGAAAGGTGCCAGGCTGGGGCACAGATGGGAAGGGACCACTCCCACTTCTGCCCAAGGCTGATGCTCCCAGCCTGAGGCCAGAAGCTAGATAGGCTGCAAGAGGAAGACCAGGGACAGGTCAGTTTGAAGAGGTTTCTGGGTAGTAATAAAGAAGGTTCACTGTTACTTTCACACACAACCGGTGGATTCAACAGACACACATCTCCACGGAAAAGACGCTGAGACAGTTTTGCACACTTCCGCGAACGCCCAGCCACCCAGTTACACCCACATCCACCTGTAGCCTCAGATATAAACACCCCAAATCCCAGGGCTACAGCTGCCCGGTCTTAGGTGTGCTCTTTCCTATCAGGCCCTAGGCCTTGGCTCTTAAGCTCCTCCTCGACACCCCTCTGCTTTCCTGTACCTACAGCACCCTCTCCTCTTAGCCCACCTGGCAGCGGCGATCTCCTGACGCTGGCGGGCAGCACTCACGGCTCGACGGGCGCCTTCGACGGCCCTGTCCACCTTCTCCTTGACTTTGCCCCGACGCAGAGCCAGTGGCAGGAGGCTGCGGACACGGCCCCCGTGCACCAGCCGGTTGCGCTTGTACTTGCCCTCTTCGCGGGAGCCGTCCGGACGGGTGGTGCGCCCGTAGCCGTGCCGTCGGTTGCCCAGCCACTCGCCCTCATAGCGCAGCCCGTTGGAGCGCTGGCTCACTCCGAAGCCACTACGCCTGTCAGCTCGCCACTCGCCCGCGTACACTTCAGTGGCTGAGCCCTCGATGAGGGCTGGAGGTGCTGGGACTGGGGGCCCGCTGGCCTCGGAACCCGGTGGTCCGGTGCTGCCCACCTCGCTGCTCACCTCGCTGCGCAGGGATCCCCGCTTGCTGCCCAGGGAACTGCGGCGCCCGCCTGCCCGCAGCCCGCTGAGCAGCAGCGAGCGGCGGAAGAATCCACCTGCCGCTGGAGTGCGCTTGCGGGAGGATGCCCCGTCGGCGTCTCCAGGCCCGGCCAGCACGAAGCCACCCCGAGAGCCAGAGGCTGGGCTGCCTCCCTCATCGCCGGGCAGGGGAAGGGGCGGGGGCGGCGTCGGGGGGTCGCTGTGGCCCGAGTCCAGGGAGGTGCGGCGGGGTGAGCGCAACAGCGCCGCTTGATGGTAGGGTACACTCTGGCGCACCCCGTAGCCGTGGCGCTTCCCGGCCTGCCACTGGCCCTGGTACGTGCCTGCGGGCAGAATAGGGATGGGAGAGAGTCAGAACCCGGCGCTGGGGCTCCTTGCATCTCAGGCCCCTAAACTTTTGGAAACCCAAGTGTCAGGTGGGAGAGGTGGAGGCAGTGGGTATGGAGGCCTGGAAGGGCACTGGGAGAGGCGGCCAGGCCAGGCTGGGGCGCAAGGTGTAGCCAAGCAGTGAAGGGCAGGTAGCAGGAGGCACGTGCATTCTAGCACTGTGGGTAGACAGGAAGGCGGGGCAGGCAGGCTGGGAGTGTGTGACGGATAGAGGGTGTGAGGGGCAGGCTGACAAAGTGGGGGGAGTGTATAAGATAAGCTTGTGACAGGCAAACAGGACTGTGAGAGGGACATGCTGACTGGGGCAGTGGTGTGAGCCTCCAGGCAGGTAGGGCGTAGTCTGGAACCCGCGGATAGAGCGTGAGAAGCAGGCAGAAAGCAGTCAAGGGAGAACGGCGTGCGTTTGCTGGTGGGAGAGGCAGAAAAATGGGGCTACCGATGGGGAACAGTACGCAGGACAGATGGGTGTATGGAGAAGCAGAAGAATGGGCGCAGGGGGCGCGTGTGTCTGGGGAAGCTGCGTGGGGAACAGCAGGGTGTGGGGGCAAATGGCTGGGGAAGGCACCCGCGGGTGCGAGGGCGGACAGCAGTGGGCCGGGCCGCACCTCCGTCGGAGTAGGTCTCGGTGCCGTAGCCATCCTGAAAGCCGTCCTTCCAGAGTCCTGCGTAGCGCAGGCCGGACGCGCTCTCCCACACGCCGCTGCGCCCTTTCAGTCCGCCCAGCCACTCGCCGCGGTACGTCCAGCGGCTCTTGCGCTCCACGCCCAGCCCTTCGCGCTTGCCCTGTTGCCAGTGGCCCTGGTAACTGTGTCCACCGGGCCCAGTGAAGACGCCCAGTGACTCGAAGCCGTGCGCCCAGCAGCCGCTGTACTCGCCCTGGGCGCCGGGCCCCGTGCACACGCCGTAGCCATGTGCCCGCCCCGCCTCCCAGCCCCCCACGTAGCAGCCCCCGTCGTCAAAGTCGAACTTGCCCCCGGGGGACATGCATGTAGTTGGCGTGGCCTCAGCCCCCCGGCGGCTCAGCGCATCCTGGGGCTGGAGAGCCGGCTGGGGGCTTGGGGGCCGGGCGAGGCCTGGGGGCGGGGGCAGTTAGACCGGGGCTGGGCGGAGGGGCCCCAGCGCGGGCAGGCAGGGCCGGACCCTCATCCTGAGTGGCTGCGGAGAAAGAAGGGGGGGCAAATGGAGAGCTAGACCCCTCCTTTTTGCCCCCCACTCCTGGACCAGGTGGCTCAGGAGCATCAGCACCGCCCCCCAGGACCCCCTCCCCCGCCCCGTCAGCAGCATCTTCCAGCCGCTCCCAGGCTTTGGGGCGCGGGGGCTTGTCCATCCTCTCAACTTGTAGAGGGCTCCTCCCAGGACTTGGGGCTCCAACCCCAAGCAGGAGTCCCACTTCTTCAACCTAGAACCCTAGATTGCCGCGTAGGGAATGGCAGTTGGGGGGGGGGTTGTTAAGAGGGAGCTGGGCAGTGTGGTAGGCCACCGCCTGCCAGCTGATATCAGAACCCCTCTGTCCTGGTTCTTTGGCTTCCCCAGCAAACCCGAGGTGGGTGGTGTAGAGGCTGTAGCCGGGAGATGAGACCGAGGTGAGAAGACGGTTCGTGAGGAGAGGATAGAGATGGGGGAAGCTCCGTAGGGGAAAGGCCAGGGTGGGGATGGGCAGACGGGTGCAAAGGAGGAGGCAGGTACTCACCATGTGGGCTGAGGCGCAGGCTGCCTCCCAGGCACGGCGTCCATAGCAGGTACCTCCACTCCCACCCGGGCTAGCCAAGCCCCCTCCTCTTCCGGAGAGACTGCTTCAACCCAGAGAGGGAAGGCGAGGTGGGGGAGCTGTGGCAGAGTCCCCTCTCTCCTCAGCTGGGGGGCGAGGTAGTGGCAGGGGTGGGGGGAGAATAGAATAGTGTAGGGGGAAAAATCTGCCTTGGGTAGATGGGAAAGAGGAGCTGGGCGCTGGATGAGAAGGGGGGGCTATCAAGAGGGAGTGTTTTTATTATTTTTTCTTCTTTTGGTTGGGAGAAGAAAAAGGGAAAAAAAAATCAAAATTCCGATTCCATCCCAGCACAAATCAATGTTTGCTCCATTCCAGCATCACGGGGGAGGCTGGGCCAGGCAGATTTAAAGGGGCAGAGAGAAGAGAAAAGAGAGGAGAGGGTGGGGAGAAGAGGAGACGATGAAGAAGAGTCAGTGGCACCGACGGGGATGGCAGGGAGGGGGGGTGTGCCAGGGAAGAAAAGAATGGGTACCCACTAATCCTGCATTGAAAGGAGAGGCAGTGGGGAGGAGGAGGAGGATGGAAAGGTAGAGAGACCCCCAGGGTGGAAGAAACCCTGGCATGCAGGCGGGGAGTAGGGTGAGGCGAGAGGAGGAGAGAGCGCTGGAGGGAGGAGACTGAGCTGAAGATGGGGAAGCAGGGGGAGGCCGAGCCAAGCGGGGGAGGAGAGATGCTCTAGAGGCCGGGAGAGGGCGAGCAGAATACAAAGAAAGAGGTGCAGGGGTGCGAGCTAAGGAGGTGGCAGATACAGTCAGGGAGGGCGGGAGGGGGGGGACATCCACTCTGGGGCTGGGGAGGGGAAAAGCGGGGAGAAAAGAAGGGGAAATCCAGAAACAGATATGGAGATGGAGAGAGCAAAATCAGGGTAGTGAAGGGAGGGAGAAGGCACTGCAGGGACGGGCAGGCGTGGCTATAGAAACCCTGGCAGGCAGAGCCCAAATAGAGGTAAGAGAGCTGGAAGTGCTGCTGGGGGCGGGGGGGCTAGGAAGAGAGGTGAACCTGCCACTTTCCTGCCTGAAAGCCTGGCTCCACAAATGCTTTTCCAGACCTCACCATCCTCTATCCGCATCATCTGTTTCTCTCAGGATTGGCCCTCTAAAGGGAGAGGGTGTGTTGTTTTTGTGTTAGGGTGTGGTGCTCGAATTTGGCTAGGGAATCAAAATTTGGGGGCTTTACAGTCTTGTCTTTTGTAAGCCTAGAAGCAAAGACAGCAATATATTTGGGGGCAGGCACTTCTTGTGGCAAGGACCTTTCTAGCTCACCATCCCTCTATTTCTGTCCCCTCTCCAGAAAGGGGCAGCACATTTGGACTTTAGTGTTTACAGACAGATGTAGGCACACAGTTCTCTTCCTCTTCAGGGATTTGCATCCAGTTCCATCCCTGCCCCTAAGCACCTGGGAAGGAGGAGGGCATTGTGTTACTGCATCCAGTTACACACAGTAGGTTGAGGCATGCACTCAATTGGTTGTACAGGCCCCCCATCCCCATTTTAGAGGAGAAAAATAGGGCCAGAAGAGGAAGTCACTCAGGAGAAACCACAAAGCAGAGGTGGCAGAACTAAAATTATAGCACTACATGAATTTTCTTTCTGTGCTAAAACTCAAATCCAGCAGCCTGGGCATGCTAAGCATATGCTTTACCAGTAAGCTACACCCCCAGCAGACTTCAGATTTTTTGAGTCAAGTAATTCTTCCCAGAGTTCCATGTGCTTGGGAACCTCCCTTACACTCAAAGGCTCCATTTTGAGTACTTTGATAAAATAAAGAGCATGAAAGAAACAGGAATTTCTCTTGTACTGTGTTTTCCTCAAATTTTATTTGAAAAGAAACCTGTGAATGTTAAGCGTACAGTGCAGGGACCATATCTTTTGAGTGTTTGGCACAGAACAAGGAAGCAGTGGTTCCACTTGGGACATCACTGTTGCTAGAGAGTTCATTCATTTCTCCACTCACCACCATCGACATGGTTTACTGTTTACCAGCAAACTATGACCAGGAGCTGGAGTTCCAGGGGAGAATACCTGGTGCCTGCCCTCATGGAGTTTCCTGTCTAGTACAGAAGACATTCACCTATCAAGCTTTCTAGTGTTGTTAGTGCCCTGACAAGTTCACAGGGTAGAAATAGGGACTACGATGGAACTGAACTTCAGCTGGCTCCTGAGGGAAAGAGGCACTGACGTGATTCCCACACAAGAGAGCTCTGGGGCAGGACCAGCTGTATTGCTCAATCCTAGATATTTAGCCCTTCCTTCTCCACACAGTTCCTCATCCCTGTGATTCCCATTCTGAAACAAAGGGGAAAAACAAGAAAAAGCAATCTGTGGGCCTAGGGGACCTGTGCCCTGCTCTTGAGCAGGAGCTGAGGCAAAATGCCTTATTGGTGGGTACTTTTGAGGTGCATATTAAGGCACAGGGTTTGATGAAGCCCTGATCTTGAACAGGAGAACCCTGGAGTGCATGGGTTCATATTTCTTGGAGAGACAGTCAACTTTGCAGCCCCTTTTTGGTCTCTCCCTACCAGGTCCTGTGGTACCCTTTTTAGGGAAGGGACACTTTTTTCAGAGAGTCTCTTTTTAGTTTACCACAATTTAGGAACATTCAGATGTCATGGGAAAGGGAACCAGTGTTAATGGAAGCAGCTCTGCACTGGGAGCTGGGTACTGTGCTGGGCACTCCATCTGTATTACCTCATCCAGTCCTCGAATCAAAACTGTAACTGTGAGCATCCTAGGCTGGAGGCTAAGAGCTGGGCTTCCAAAGATGGAAAAACCTGAGCACATTATCTATCTTTTCTGAGCTGCAGTTTGTATATCTCTGAAACAAGAACATCATAATCTATTCCACTGCTTAATGCAGAAATTGAAACAATCATATATGAATTATATGTGTGATGGTATGTATAGCATTTAGAGGGAAAATACTTGGCATAGTACCTACTGCATAGCAAGTGTCCAGTAAATGGTGGCTTGAAAAATAGCTTGGCATTGTGCCACTTTTATAGGTGCTGAATCTGAGATTCAGAAGTTAATTTGCTCAGTGTTGCCCAGCTAATATATGGTGACATTTGGAGCCCAATATTTATCAGACTTCCAAGTTTGAATGCTTTAATAGATGTATTTTGAGGAGTCCTGTTTTATTTTATTTTATTTCATTTATTTATTTAGTCTTTTTGAGACAGGGTCTCTCTATGCAGTTCAGGCTGGCCTTGAGCTCACTTTGTAGTCCAGGCTGACTCGAACTTGCAACGATCCTCCTGCCTTAACCTCCAGAGTGCCGGGATTACAGGTGTGTGCCACCACGCCCAGCTGGGAGTCCTGTTTTAAAAGTAAGATATACTCATTGAAGAATTAGTAAGATATATAACAATTCAAGAAGAAAAATAAAAATCACCCAATAGTCTGACGTGTAACAAATCCTTCAGTGTATCTTTTTTTTTTTTTTTGGTACTGGGGATTGAACTCACAACTGCATGCTTGCAAGGCAGGTGCTTATGCCACTGAGCTAAGTCCCTGGCCCACCTTCAGTGTATATTTATATAATTTTTTTTTTTTGGTGCCAGGGATCGAACTCACAACCTCACATTTGCCAAGCAGGCACTTATGCCACTGAGCTAAATCCCCAGCCCCTATATAATATTTTCTTGGCATTTTTTTTTATTTCACTCAATTTGTTAAATGTCACACATATAATTTTGTATCCTACTTACTCGCTTAGCTTTACATTGTAAGCAATTTCCATGTCATTAAAATATCCTTGAATCTTTAATGGCTGCATAATATTTGGCTGTTTGGATGCACCATAATTTGCTGAACTATTCTAGCATAGCACTTTTATACTGTATGCACATTTATACCATTAAAAATGAACATTTCTGTATAAATCTTTTTTATCTCTGATGTTTCATTTCAAATATTTTATCCAGGATATTTTAAAAAATACACTAGGGCACACCACATAGAATAAAGAACTTCTACCCATCACTCAGCTTTTGTAATTATCAGTCTTGGCTAATCTTGTTTTGTCCTCTTCCATTCATTTAAAATCCAAGGTATTGTGTTATGTTAGTCTATTTTTAAAGAAGACTGACTTTATTTTGTCAGAATCACTTCTAGAATGGAAGTACAGATTTACACTCTCAACAGATGAGCAGGGAAGTGCTGATCTTATTGTAACCCACACTGACCTGTAGTTGTAACTCTCTCTCTTTCACTGTCAGCTGGACAGGTAAAAAGTGCTTTCTTTATATGCATTTCTTTGATTGTCAGACTTAATATTAAGAAGGCATCTGGTGACTCCAGTGGAGTAAACCTCCTGGAAGGGCCCTAGGAAACACAGTGTCATTGAAGGGGTGGTCTGGCTGAGGTCTGCGGGGTGAGAGGCTCTGTGCTGGGACCTGCTCTCTGCCCAGAAGCAGGGGGAGGAGCTTGGGAAGCTCTCCTGCCTTATCCAATAGGCAGCCACCAGGGGTCAGGATGGGGCCAGTGATACTGCGGGTGTGGGAGAGGGGCCAGCAGCCAGACACTGCATTTCCTCTGTCAGACTGTTGCTGGCTAGATGCACAGCTCCTCTCTGCTCACAGATCATGATTCCAGAATGTTCTGCAAGGCTGTCCTTTTCTCTCTGTTCCTGCTCTCACCGGTTGCTGAAAAGATCCAGGCTGTCAGAAACTACACTGGATGTATGAGAATTTGGTTTCTTCCTCTTCTCCTCCTCCTTCTATTTATTTTTAAATTTATTTTTATTAGTACATGTCTGGAGTGTATAATGATTACACTAATCATTTGTACATGTACATAACACATCTTAATTCTTTTTATATTGCCTTCCTCCTCTTCCCTCCCCCTCCTCCTATTGGCTTTTCTTTTTCCTCTATAATATGTTTCAGTGGGACTCGGTTCACTGAGGAGCAGAAATTTTGATCTGTGGGCTAAGGAACACAAGGATAGATTTTACATACCATGAATCTTCTGAAATTGGGTAAATGGAGCACGCATATCCTTTTTTCATCTCTGGATGGAGAATAATAGTTTTTGTGAGATTCATGCCCCCGCCCAAAGTCTAGCTTCTTCTGGTTCCTCATTCTCTTCCCTAAACCCATATACTTCCTATGATGGCTGAGCAGATGGCAGGTATTGGAAACAGGAATGTTCTTGGGAGTCAGGCTGAGGAGCTGGACTTTCCTCATTATCCACTGAGCACAGAGAAGACCCTGAATTTTCCCTGGAGTGGGATGGAGTGGTAATAGGGAGGTGGGCAGTACTCTAATAGCTACCTGGACACTCTGGCTCACACTGAGGTGTGCATTTTTGTACACTTTAAATGACTAGTGCAGGGAGCGAGGGATCTGGGAGGGAGTCTGACCCCTGGCCAGTGATCGTGAACCCATATTTCTGAGTCCTGGGAGATGGCATGGATAATATGGCAGCAACCAGCCAGCTTACTCATTACTGGGACACTTCTTTAAATTTAATTTTAGGACAATTTGCTCTAAGGCTTAAACCCTGTTCAAGTGTGGGTGGGAGGTGGGCTTAGGACCCATGAGAGTCATAGAGCATGAGAGTCACAGAGCAAAAAAAAGGGATATGTGTGTTCTATTTACACAATTTCAGAAGATTCACAGTATGTAAAACCTATCCTTGTGTTCCTCAGCCTACAATAGGCTTCCTCTGAAACAGACAGAGGATCTGGGGACCAGGAGAGGCTGAGAGTCAAGGCCAGAGTCCAACACGATAAGATCTGAGGGAAAATCCCTGAGCATTCCTAAATCCCATACTAGTGATTCATTTTACCTCATAATAATGATTTCATTGTGCATAAAGATAAACTGAAGATACAGCAAATTGTGATCATTACCCAAACCACTGCTTGGCAGCTGCATGAGGAGAAGGAGGCAGCCAGCAGAGGCCTGGTAGTTAAACTACAATTAGATATGTGTGAATACAGGAAATCCAGCGTTAGACTCTTTCAGTCTGAGGCTTCTTCTGGAAGCGTAGTTCACCCATTTTATTTCCCAGGGTGGAATTTCACTTCTTGCAGCTGTAACTACTGCTCCTCACAGAACTTCCTTATTAAATAGGAAATAAGCAGATGTGGTAAGGCTGATTAACATCTTGCTGACTCTCTCTGATGAAAATAGAAAAATTGAAAAGAATATTCTAAAGGTGACATCTTCAAAAAAAAAAGTGACATCTTCGAAGAAAAATGAGAGCAACTGTTTGAAATGATGTGCCAATTATAGACACAGGAGATTTCAGTATCTGTGAAATCCACTTTCAGGTAAAGAAGCTTTTCCTTATGGCTGGGTGTGGTGGTGCATGCCTATAATCCCAGCACTCAGGAGGCTGAGGCAAGAGGATCGCTGTGATTCCAAGGCCAGCCTGGACTACAAATTGAGTTCACAGCTAGTCTGAACCTCATAGTGAAACCCTGTCTCAAATAAATAAATAAATAAAATAAATAAATAAATTAAAAAAAGAAGCTTTTCCTTTGCTCCATGAGGCCTGCAGATGCCCTCTTTCTTTCCTCACTTTACACCTGTGCAATGCCTTCTTCCAGATGTGGTCACCACAGACTCAATTCCTGTTGCTTATACTCTGGGTCCTCTTGGGCAGTGCAGCCCTTGACCCACATTTGCCCTTGCAGAAGTGTAAGGGTGTTCATATCCGGAGGTTAGTGCCCGTCCCCACACTTCCTTAACAAAGTCTCAGCATAGATATGTGGATCCTTTGAATCTGTTCTTTGATTACATAGCTTTCCAGTAACAATGCATTGGTTCAGGCTGTTGCATGGAACATGGAGCAGTTGAGGTCACTTTTCACTCTTTGCTGGGGGCTGAGCTTCCGGCATGCTCCCTGTTCCACTGCATGGGAGATGCAGAGAGGTTTCACACCTAAGAGCTCTTGTCACACAGCTGGCAGCTACAGAGCTGGGGCCTCAACCAGGGCACCTCCCAGCAGCTCTCAGAGTTCCTTCCTCCCCTTCTGCCAGCTGTGAGGAGGTACGCCTGGTGGTTTCCTGTCGCTGTGGGTCCAGAGCAGATGACACTAACCAGAAAGTCCAGAAAGAGGGAGCTACAGGCCCTGATTCTTTTTGTCTTATAGATTAGATGGGAGATAACAGTAATAATAACTGATATTTATTGAAGGCTTCCTATGTACCAAGCCTATGTACTGTGCTAAGTCCCTCACAAAAACCATGTGAAGTAGGCACTATTGTTATCCTCATTTAACAGATGAAAACACCATGGCCTAGAGTGGTTTGTGACTATGTCTTAGGTCAGTGGTTTCTCTGCTTTAACATTCAGCAGTCACCTGCAGAGCTTGTAGAAGTAACACTTGAACTTTACTCCTAGTGTATGATCCAGTGATCTGGGGTGGAAGCCAAAAATCTGCCTCGCCTTGCTTTTCTTTTCCTTTTCCCCCTCCCCCTCTCCCTCCCTCTGTCTTACCCTGCCTCCATCCCACCCTCCATCCCCTTCTAGCACTGGACCATGTACATGCCAGGCTATCACTTTACCACCAAGCTATATCCCAAGCCAAGTCTGTGCTTTTTGAACCACTGTACTGCCTCATTCTGGACTTCTCCATGCAGATTCCCTCACATTCTGCCCTTGATGAGGACCACTAAGTGAAGCAAGCAGCTGACCTTATCCATTCCCCACCTGGAAAGATTTGTCCCAGACTCCCAGATCTTTTCTTTGCAGCTCTATGCTTTGATCTGAATGTTTTCATTCCCCTAAATTTACATGATGAAGCCTAATCCCTAATGCGATGGCATTGGAATGGTTGTGGGAAGGAGAGTAGGTTGTAACAGTAGAACTGTAACAAGAGGTATAGTGCTCTCCTCTCCCTCTCCCTCCCCCTCCCCCTCTCCCTCTCTCCTTCTCCCTGTTCTTTCTTTCTTTCTCTCTCTCTCTCTCTCTCTCTCTCTCTCTCTCTTTCATTTTGTGGAAGAATATCTAAGGACACACCCCATCATCCCCTCCCTGTTTCATTATGGAAGCCATTCTGCTCCTTCCCATCAGATGGAAGGAGCCCAGAGCTGTAATTTGCTAGCCTGGCTTTAAGGCCATGTGGTTGCTGACTTCACTGTGACCCTGGAGCTTCCTCACATGTCTGAACTTGACCTTTTGGCTCTATGCTCCTGACCACATAGTGACTGAGGATCCCAGGGTCTGTTATATCAACAACCAGAGTACTGCCATCTTGCATTGGCTCCCTGCTCACTGGAACTTTGATGGATCTCTTCCTGCTTGGCCAGCCCCCTGTTTATGCTGACACAGGAGCTGCCTTGCATATGTTTGGAGTGCCTGTGGGGATTCATCGCTCTGGAATACATGTTTAATGTTATCATCCCACCCTGAGAGATGAGCTTCCCCTCACCTCCAACCCTTCTTCCGGTCCTGTCTGATAAGCCATTAGAAAAAGAGAATGAGGTAACTTACATTGCATTGCAGTTCAGTGGTGATCCCAGCACCTCCTCCCCTGCCAGAGCAGTCTCTGGGCTGGATTACAGGGTAGTGGACTGTTTCCTATCAGAAAGCAATGTTCAGGAATAATGTGAATGTTTGGATCCTGGCACCACATCCAGAAACTCTACTGAAAAAGGCCACTACCTCATCTTTAATAAATTAAGCATTAGATTAAGCACATTAGAAGGCCAAGTGACTCATCTCTATTTCTGGCCGTCAGACATTGGTGAGAGTGGTGACCTCAGACTGTGGACAGGAGGGATCGTTTAAGAGTTTTGGCAGCAGTGGGATGGGCCCTGACCCTCTTCAGGGGACCCCTGAACAACCTTGGAAAGACTGGTGGATGTTTTCACCTTAGCTAATGGCACACTGGTCCTTCTAGGCCTGACCCTTGGTTCTTTTCAACTCTGAGAAGTTACTACTGAACATCACTTTCCCTATTGATTTTTTCCAGTTTCTGCATCACTCTCCAAGCAGAAGTAGTGGCTCTCTCCTCTGGAATCTACAGGGCTGCATTCCTAGTGCAGCTCAGGAGTTCTATACCTGGTGTAATCTATGCTCATGTTGTCCTGCCCCCACTAACGGCCTCTGCCTTTACTGCTAAGCCAATGCTGGCAATGCTCGCAAAGCTGAAGGGTGTCACTGGACCCGAGTCGGGTAGTTTGTGAGCCTCTCCTCCAGGACTACTAGGGTGCCAGAGCCGGGGTTCTGGGACCCTGGTTTTCTGAATTGTTTTGAAAATTCAAAGCTTAAGCTACCGCAGCTAAATGGCCACACTGGGAGGTGGGAGGCAGGGAGCAGGCTGGTGAAGTGTGTGTGTGGGACTGAAGAACTATGGTGGCAGCCAAGGAGTTGTTCTTTATTTTTAATTTTTTTTTTTTTTTTTGGTTTTGGAGATCAAACTCATGACTGTGTGCTTGCAAGGCAGGCGCTTACACCACTGAGCTAAATCCCCAGCCTCTTTATTTTTAATTTTAAAGAGGAAAAACAAAACAAAATTTCAAAACAAGATCATTAGAGAGTAACAAAGGTTAATACATGATATGTTATTATCTTTAAATTAGTTACTCAGAGTATAAAGTATCAGCATTTAATTGTTCAAACAATTTAGCATAAACTTTTCTTTTCAATGAACTAAGAGAAACTAGTAGTATAACTATTTTTTTAGTATAGCTATCTTAACTATTGTATATATTTATATATTATTTCTTTCAGCTTCTCACATTAGAGAGACAATACAATGTTTATACATATGAGTCTGATTTATTTCATTTAGGAGTATGGTCGCTAGTTGCATCCCTTTATCTATAAAAGCCTGGAGTGTATCCTTCTTTATGACTGAGTAGTACTCTATTGTATAAAAATATCACATCTTTTTTATTTGTTCCTTAGTTGATGGCATTTGGGTTGTTTCCAAGGTCTAGCTGTTACAAATTGTGCAGCTATAAACAGGGGTGCACATATATTGCTGTGGTATGATGTTTTTAATGCTACTGGGAAGATAGCAGAGGAATAGCTCGGTCAAATGGGACCTTTGGATTCTAGTTTTTAAAGGAATATCCACACTGTCACAGAGGTTGCACCAGTCTACACTCCCAACAACAGAGGAGAAGTGTTTCTTTTTTCTGTACAGCAATAACAACATTTGTTATTGGTTGATTTCTTGATAATAGCCATCCTTTCTGGGGTGAAATGGAATCTCAGTGTTGTTTTAATTTGCATCTCTCAGATGACTGGTGATATTGAACATTTTTTGATATATTTATTTGCCATTTGCCTTTCTTCATCTGAGAAATGTGTATTCATCTCAGATGCCCATTTTTGGACTGGATAATTTCAGAGGTTTGATTTTTTTGAACTCTTTATATGTGTTCGATAGTAGTCCTTTGTGTGAGGTACAGCTGGCAAACATTTTTCCCACACTGTGGGTTGTCTCTTCACTCTCTTGGTGGTTTCTACTGCTGTGCAAAAGCTTTTTAATAAGATGCAATCCCAGTTGTTGATTCTCTGTGATAGTTGAGGAGCCATTCTTTTTTTTTTCTTTTTTTAATCAGTACCGGGGATCAAACTCACAACCACCTGCTTGCAAGGCATGAGCTAAATCCCCAGCCCCTGAGGAGCCATTCTTTAAGTTAAGCTTTGGCACAGGGAGTGGTGTCAGAAAGGCAGGCCAGCCTCTAGGAATTAGAGGAGCCAGGCACCTGTAAGCCTATTGGGCTGGAACTGCCTTCCCTCGGGAAGTGCATCTCAGTAATTAGATGCCATGTTTGGATGAGACAGGCCTTGGGGTAGGAAGGTTAGGAGACCGGGTCACCTGAAGGAGGAGGAAATAGAAACAAACTTCCTTAGGCCTCCAGAGCATCTTCTTCAGACTGTAGCTGCCTCTTTCTGTAAATACAACTACAGCGTTAGGCCTGAGGCTACCCACAGGCTCCTCATAGCTGCTGGGGGCTCTCATGAGGAACAGGAGGCTCTTCCTGGAGCAAGTGTGGCTCAGGCAGTTCTAGCCAGTTCGTGTGTCTTTGGGAAAGCTGCATAACCTCTTTTGAGAACTGGTTTTCTTACCAGTTAAAATAGCACAATGCTGCTTCACAAGTTGTTAAAAAAGTTAAATCACACACTATAGAAAAGTGCCTGAGAGTGTGTGCCACCAGAATTGTCCAGTAAGTAGTTCTTGTCTTGGCCTCCCTCTCCTCCCTTTTCTTTGGCTCAAGGCAGTTATAATCTGTGAATTTTCTGCCAAAATTTCTGGGCCAGGAGTCTCAGTTCCCAGTCAGTGTCGCCTATCAGAACCTTGGTTATTTCTAATTTCTGAGTCTATGCCTGGCGTTCCCAAGGTGAGGACTGGGTGCAAATCCATAGACCAAGCTGCTGAAGAGTGAAAGGGCACCTGTTCCCCTCTCTGCAGGGAGGAACTGGTTCAAGTTCCCTGCCCAGACTCAGCCATTCAATGTCTCCTGCTTTAATGTTTCATTCTTTCTGAATGCCAGGCCCTACAGAGATTATACTGTGCATTACCTGCCAGGAAAGCAGACATGGATTACTTGTTGGTAATTCAAACTCTGGCCTTGCACTGATTCCTGCAGGGCCTTAGCTTTTTAGCAAAAAGGAACACTGCTTCCAGATGAGAGGAGAGCATTAAAGGCTGCACACTGCCCCCAAACAGAGACCTGTGCCTGCCCTGACTGCCTTCACTTGGGTACAGGCAGAGAGGCTGAGCTGACAGTCCTCACCCAAGCACTATGGTGATTCATGGCCATAGAGAACCTTGTCTGGTGGGAACTTTGATCTGTAGGGTTTCATAAACAGGAACATCTATCACGAAAGCAGTTGTGAGAGGTGTAAAGGCCAATAGAGTATAAACCAGGTGGGGCTACTAAGACTGATTGTCTCAACAGCAGAAAGCTTTCTAGATTTAATCAACAAAGCTTTTGAGCTTCAAATACTACAAAGACTTCCCCATAAATTCTTCATTATGGTTTACACACCACAGTTGCTGAATGAATGACAAATGACGGTATAAACCCATAGCTGGAAGAGGGAGGAGCTCTTTGTTGTTTTTTTGTTTTGTTTTTTGTTTTTTTTGATGTTGAGGATTGAGCAGCCATCCCACTGTTACATCCTTTTATTTGTTATTGTCCACCCGCCCCCACCGCCCCGTGTTAATGGGGTCTTGCTAAGTTGCTAATTTTCCCAGGCTGAGTTTGAATTTGTGAGCTTCTTGCTTCAGCCTCCCCGAGGGCTGGCATTGCAGGTGTGCACCCCTGTGCCCCGGCAGCTGGAGTGGGCTGTAGGACAGCTGGGAGTCCCTTACAAGTTACATACAGTAAAAGTCCATGTCCTGCGTATGTGTTAGCGTCTGTGTAAACACAACCCAGAACTGTCTGGGTTTGGGGGTTTTCCCATGGCATTACCCTTCCAGTTTATGCTTTTGGATTGGGTCTTGTCTTCTGCATGGATAAGGGGCCCAGGTGTGAAATCAGACCCTACCCACAAGCTGCCTGTTCCTCACAGACTCTCACTGTGGCCACCTGCAGCTCACTCCGAGGCCCTCACGGTCCCTGAGGCTGGAACATCACACATGGCTTTCTGGTCCTGAAATGGTTGTCCTCTCAGACATCCTCTCTGCATCACTGTCCCCTGTACCCTTCATCCTGAACCTCTTTCTCTTTCTGTGTCAAGTTTGCCTCTTACCTCTCTGATTCTTCATTTTTTGGCTTCCCTTTCCTCTTCCCCCTGGGAGTTAAAAGGATTTCTGTGTCAGTCTTGGCCTGGGCAGGAAAATGATTCCATCCCATGCATTTCAAACAGATGGGAGGTGTGCAGGGAGCTGGTTACTGCAGTGTGGGAGGCGGGGGAGTGAACCCAGCTGGTGCAGTAACCAGATGTGGCACTCTCAGGAAGCAGCTGCCACAGGGCTGGGGGACAGAAGAAATGAGGCAATGCCTCCAGGCTCCCAGGAGGAGCAGCCTGCACAGGTCTCCTGCTCAGATCTTGGAGTGGGGATGGTGTGGGGGCCTCTGGGTGCTGCCACCTCCAGGATATTTTTTAGCTGCAGTGGGAGTAGTTAAGAGGGAGGAGGCCAAGCTACAACCATTCCTGTCCTGTTGCTCTGTCTCTCTATGGCAGTGGTGGTGAGCCTGTGCCTGCTGCTGCAGCAGGCACCCAGGGCTCCCTTTTTTGGTGTGTGAACCAATTTACCTCAGCAGCTGCACTTTGGGTAACAGTTTTTTTCTAAACTGAAACCTCAGTGTTCAGGCTTAATTGCAGTATTGGCACCTTGTGAAAAATAAGTAGGTTTGGGGTTGCAGTTTGGGCACTCAGTCTCTAAAAGATTTGCCAACTGCTCTATGGCCTGTGAGCTAAAAATGTTTTTTCACCATTTTAGAAATAATTAACCCAGGACCTGCTCATCGAGTTACAGCCTCAGTGCCCTCCTTCCTAACCTGCTTTTTAAAAATTTTCTTTTTTTTAGATGACAAATATAAATTTTATTATTCTTCTTAATTTTTTTTTATTTTAAAGAGAATAAAGCAAAACAAAACAAAATAGAACAAAGCAGATCAGAACAAAACAAAATAGAACAAAGCAGATCAGAACAAAACAAAATAGAACAAAGCAGATCAGAACAAAATAATGCAAACAACACAGGATTTCAAAACAAGACAACAGGAAATCAACAGTGGTTGCCACAATGTCTCTCGTTTTCTTTGAAATAGTTGTCCATATCTTCTCACACAGTGAATTCAAACAAAACAAAATAGTATAAAACCAATCAAAACAAAAGAATGAAAGTATTACAGGCCTTCAAAACCAGACAACAGGAAAATCAACAATGCCTACTATAATGTCTCTTGTTCTCTTCAAAATAGCTGTCCATACCTTCATACACAATGAAATAAAATACTAGGAAACAGACTAAAACCAATAAAAACAAAGAATAAAAGCATTACTGGACTTCACAACAAGATGATAGGAAATCAACAATGGCGGCCATAATGTCTCGTTTCCTTCAAAGTAGCTGTTCATACCCTCACACATAATAATATCAATTCTTATAAACTCTTTAAGAGAAGTTCTAGGCATGGACAAGCCTATATATGTACATCTATCTGTTCTGTATTAGAGGGGAAAACAAAACAAAACAAATTGCAAGAAAAACAAGAAACAAAAGAGACAACAATAACAAAGAGCTCCAAACAATGACAATATGATTTTCAAAACAAGGCAGTAGGGACATAACTAAGGTTGTTATTTTGTATCGTTATCTTCAAAAGAGTTACTCAGATTACCAGATACAAACATGCAAAATTGATCTAATCCTATGAATGTTCCAAGAACTAATAGAATTAATAGCAGAATCATCTTAGCTATCTTAAATGTGTATATACAAATTTATATCTTTTTTCTTTTCCCTTCTTTCTTTTCTCCTTTAACCTGAGTTATTTTTTCCCCCTTTGAGCAGTTTCTTACCCTTTCACAATATTTATTGAAAATTTTGTATCTTATTTGTTTGAAAATTTCAGTTTCTTACACTAGGGAAACAATATGGTATTTACACATGTGAGTTTGATTGATTTTCCTTATGAGTACGGTCTCGAGTCACATCTATTTACCTATAAACGCCTCAATGGGATCCTTCTTTATAGCTGAGTGGGACTCTATTATATAAAAATACCACATCTTTTTTATCCATTCCTCAGCTGATAGGCATTTAGGTTGTTTCCAAGATCTGGCTATTATAAATTGTGCTGCTATAAATATGAGTGCACATATATCACTGTGGTATGATGTTTTCAATTCTTCCAGAAGTGGGTCAAATGGGTCTTCCAACCCCAGCTTTCTGAGGATACTCTAGACTGACCTCCACAGTGGGGGCCTCTGGGTGCTGGCAGAGTCTACACTCCTACCAACAGTGCAGAAGAGTTCCTTTTCCCCTACAGCCTCTCCAACATTTGTTATTAGTGGTTTTCTTGATCCTGGCCATTCTTTCTGGAGTGAGATGAAACCTTAGTGTGGTTTTAATTTGCATTGCTCTAATGACCAATAATGCTGATAATACATTTTTCATGTATTTATTTGCCACTTGTATTTCTTCAGCTGTGAAGTATGTATTTATCTCAGATGCCCATTTTTGAATTAGGCTTTGATTTTAGGGCATCTGAGTTTTAAAAATTCTTTATATGTTTTAGATAGAAATCCTTTGTCTGAGGGACAGTTGAGTAAGATTTTTTTCCCCAATTTTTGGGTTTTCTTATTACCTGTTGGAGATTTCTTTTGACATGCAACAACTTTTTAATAAGACAAGATCCCAGTTATTGATTCTGTGAAGTATTTTCTGTGTAGTTTGATTTTTGTTCATGAATTCTCTGCCCACTCCATGTCTTCAAGATTTCTACCTGCTTTGTCTTCCAGAAGATTTAGTGTTTCTGTTTTAATATTTAAATCTTTGATCCATTTTGACTTTAGTTTAGTGTATGGTGATAGGCATGGGTCTAGTTTTAGTTTTTGGCATATGGTGAGCCATTTTTCCAGCACCACTTCTTCCAGTGAACATGTTTGGCCCCTTTGTCAAAGATAAGCTGGCTGAGTGTGTTTGTAGTTGTGGTTGTATCTTCTAATCTATTCCGTTGATCTTCAGGTCCGTTTTTATTGCAGTACCATGCTGATTTTATCATAGTAGCCTTGTAGTATAACTTCAAGTCAGGGATTGTGACGCTTTCTACCTTGCCTTTGTTGCCCAGAATTGCCTTTGCTATTCTAGGTCTATTTTAGTTTTAGATGAATTTTAGGAATGATTTCTTTAGATCTGGTTCTAGATGAATTTTAGGAATGATTCCTCTAGATCTGCTAATGGTATTTTGATTGGAATTACATTAAATCTGTGTAACAATTTTGGGAGGATGGCCATTTTCACAATGTTTTTTCTTCCTATCCATGATGAATGTCTTTCCATTTTCTGAGATCCTCTTCTAGCTCTTTTTTTCAGAATGTTGTAATTTTCACTGATTTTTTTTTTTTTTTTGTACCGGGGATCGAACTCACAGCCTTCCACTTGCCAGGCAGGCACTTAAGCCACTGAACTAAATCCCTACCCCCTGCAATTTTCACTGAATACATCTTTTACTTCTTTTGTTAGATTGATTCCTAAGTATTTCAGTTTTTTGGATGCTATTGTGAAGGGTGTGGCTACTCTTATTTTTCTCTCAGTGAGTTTGTTGTTTGTGTATAGGAACACTATTGATTCTTGAATGCTGACTTTGTTTCCCACTACCTTACTGAATTTGGTTATTATACCTAGAAGTCTTTCAATGGAGTTTTCTATGGGGGGTCTTCTATGTTGAGTATCATGTCATCTTCAAATAATGATAATTTAACTTCCCCTTTTCCTATCCTTATTCATTTTATTTCTTGTCTAATTGCTCTGGCTAGTATTTATAGCACTATAATGAGTAAGAGTGGTGATAATGAACATCTTTGTCTTGTTCCTGATTTTAGAGTAAAAGCTTTCAGTTTTTGACCATTTAATATGATGCTGACTGTTGGTTTGTCATAGATGGCTTTTATCATGTTGAGGTAAAGATCGCTTATTCTGATTTTCTGTAGGATTCTTACCATGAATGAGTGTTGGACCTTATCAAAAGCTTTTTCTGCATCTATTAAAATGATAATGTGATTCTTATCTTTGTCTCTATTGATATGATATATTACACTTATTGATTTGCATATGTTGAACCATCTCTGCATTCCTGGAATGTATCCCACTTGGTTGTGGTGTATAATCTTTTTGATGATTTGCTGCATTCTGTTTGCCAGTATATTATTGAGAATTTTTGTATCTATGTTCATTGGGGAGATTGACCTATAGTTCTCTTCTTTGGTTGGGTCTTTCTCTGGGTTTGGTACTAGGGTAATACTTAGTTCCAGGAATGAGTTAGGGAGTATTGCTTCCCTTTCAATTTCATTGAAGAGTTTGGGGAATATTCCTTGAATTTCTTGTAGAATTCAGCAGTGAATCCATTAGGTTCTGGGCTTTTATTTGTTGGTAAGATTCTAGTTACCTTTTCAATTTTGTTAATTGAAATTGGGTTATTCAGCAGTTTACATCTTCTTGATCTAGCTTTGGTAATTCATATGTTGCTAGGAGTCTGTCTATTTCTTCTGTGTTATCAAATCTATGAGAGTAAAGATTTTGAAGTAAATACTGATGATCTTTTGTATTTCCACAGGGTCTGTAGTGATTTTGCCTTTTTCGTACCTTATTGCATGAATTTGTTTTTTATTTCTCTTTTCTAATAAGGTTGGCTAGGGCTTATTAATTTTATTTATTCTTTTAAGGACCAACTCTTGTCCTTAAAAGATTTGTTAATTCTTTGTATTGTTTTCTTAGTCTCTGTTGCATTAATTTCTGCTCCGATCTTTATAATTTTCTCTCTTCTTTTGGCTTGGGCTTGCTTGTTCTTTTTCTAGATGTTTGAGGTGTAGCATCAGGTTGTTTGTATTCATTCTGTTTTCCTAATGTGAGAGTTCACTGCAATAAGTTTCCTCTTGAGGATTGCTTTCATTGCATCCCACAGGTTTCAGTAAGTTGTATTTGTATTTTCATTTGCTTATAGATATTGCTTAATTTCTTCTTCAATTTTCTCTGTGACCCATTGATTTTCCAGGAGTGTATTACTTAATTTTCATGTGTTTATGCAGTTTTTGAGGTTTCTTTTGTCATTAATTTCTAGTTTTGTGGCACTATGATCAGATAATATGCATGGGATAGTTTTGATTCTTTTGCATTTACTTAAGCATGTTCTGTGGGCTAGTATATGGTCTATTTTAGAGAATGTCATGTGAAGCTGAGAATGTATATTCTGATGTTGTTGGGTGGAATTCTCTGTACACATCTACTAAGTCCATTTGTTCACACATTTTTTTCCTCTTTTTTTGGTACCGGGGATCAAACTCATGATCTTGCACTTACCAGGCAGGTGTTTATACCACTGAGCTAAATCTCTGGCCACATTTGTTCACACGTTTGATTCTGTTATTTCTTTGCTGATTTTCTGTCTAGTTGATCTGTCTTTTTGTGTCAATGGGGTGTTAAGGTCTCCCATTATAACTGTGTTATCACTTATTTGAGTTTTCATTTCTTTTAATATTTGTTTTATATAGCTCAGTCTCCTGTATTTGATGCATATATATTTAAGATAGTTATCTCTTTGTCTTGAAGTTTTCCTCTAACTAATATATAGTGACCTTCTTTATCTCTTTTGATCATTCTTAGTTTGAAGTTCACACTGTCTGCAAACACAATGGCTACCCCTACGTTTTTTTGGGTTCCTGTTGCATGAAGTATTGTTTTGCATCCTTTGACTTTCAGTCTATGAATTTCCTTTTGGGTTAGATGGATTTCTTGTATACAACATATGGTTGGATGTTGTTTCTTGATTCATTCTGCCAATCTGTTTCTTTTAATTGATGAATTGAGGCCATTTACATTAATGGTTATGTTATATATATTGGCTTATTTTTGTCATGTTATCTTTCTGCTGCTGGGTCTTTACCTTTCCCCTCTGTTTAATTGTTTGCCTTGCTTAGTGGTTTTTCTGTTGGTGTTCTTGAAGTCATAGTATTTTTATGTTTATCTAGAATATTTTTCAGTATTTTTTGCAAGATTAGTTTGGTGGTCATGAAGTTCTGCACCTGTTCTTTGTTGTGGATGTATCTTATTTCTCCATCCATCTTGAAGGACAGTTTTTCAGGGTACATTAATCTGGGTTGGAAGTTGTTGTCCTTTAGGATTTGAAATACTTTATGCTCTTCATGACTTCATTGTTTGTGTTGAGAAGTCTGCTGTGATTTTGATGGGCTTTCCTTTATAGGTGATTTGTCTCTTCTCTCTAACAGCTTTTAATATTCTGTTCTTGTGTTGAGTTTCTGGGATATTGATTATTATATGTCTAGGTGTAGATTTATTTTGGTTATGGCTATTTGGAGTCCTATATGCTTCTTCACTTATCTGCATGTCAGTTTCCTTTCCCATGTTTGGGAAATTTTCAGCTATTAATTTTTTTTTATTTAAAGAGAAAAAAACATGTAAAGGGTAGAGATAATACAGAATTAAAAAAAAGATAAACAGTAAGAAATCACTAGTTGATAAATTACATATTGCCCTCTTAGAAATAGTTGCTCAAGTTACAAAATTAAAGCATACAAAGTAGATAGTCAAACAGTGAGAGTGTAAACAGCTACGCATGTATGAATCTCTGCATATATTTCTATACTTTCTGTATTAGAGGGAAGAACAAAACTTAGCAAGACAAAACAGAACAAATTCCTATAAAAACATGAAACCAAAAAGTCGTATAAAACCATAGTACAAGGTGATCTACAACAATTACTGTGTTGTTTCTTATTATCATCAGGCATAATTGAATATAGCAGTATAATTGAGTATAGCAGTAAATAATAATAGTAGTAAAAATAAAACATTGTAGACAGTATAAAACTTCAAAGGCAGGTAATAATCAAACCATAGTGGATATTCGAGTGAATCTTGTCATCCTAAGTGCAGTTGCCTATACTCTCAGACTTGATACTATCAATCATAACATCTTTCAATAAAATCTATCAATACAAAACTGTGATCCAACAAACCAGATTCGATTACAATCAATCATGGTAAAACAGTGTAGGTTTTACAGGGCTTTAGATTAAGTTAATAGGAAATTAAGGATGATTACCATACTATATCCTGTTATTTTTGAGATTACTGTCTGTGCCCTCAAGTCTAGTACAGGTAGAATGACTGGAACAGAATATAATACATCTAAGCAGAGTAGTGTGAGTAATGTGGGTTTTAAATCCTGGTGCACTATTAACAATATAGTCTATCAAGGCCAGCTATGTTAGAGTTTCTAGCCATCCTTCTCTGCCTCATTTCTGCCATACTATTTTCCTGCCTTTGTTTGTCTACTTTTCTCTTTCATTCTACTGCCTGCCCCACTCATTGAGGCATTTCTGCCACTGTTCCTAAAATCCTGTTATTTTTTTTCTCTCTCTCTAGAATGTCCTTCAGTATTCTCTGTAGGGTTGGATTTGTGGTCACAAACTTGCCCAGTTCCTCTTTGTTATGGAAACATCTTGTTTCTCCATCAACTTCTAGTGACAGTTTTGCAGGGTATATCAGTCTGGGCTGGAGGTTATTCTCTTTCAGGGCTTTGAATACTTCACTCCAAGCTCCTCTTGATCTGATGGTCTGTGTCAAGAAGTCAGCCGTGATTCTGATGGGCTTACCTTTATAGGTAATCAGTTTCTTTTCTCTGATGGCTTTTAATATTCTGTTTTTATATTGAATTTCTGGCATCTTGATTATTATATGTCTGGGTGTAGATCTGTTTTGGTTGTAGGTGGCTGGGGTTCTGTATGCCTCACACAACCGAATGTCATTTTCTTTTCCCATGCTTGGGAAGTTTTCCTTAATTATTTCTGTGAATAGCCTTTGTAATTCGCCTGTATGTATTCCTGCTTCTTCATTCACAT
>PVLA01008921.1:0-82228 GCA_004027455.1 Hydrochoerus hydrochaeris
CCTTCTCCTCCCCTCCCTTCGCCTCCTCTCTTCTTTCTTCTCCTCTCTTCTCCTCTCCTCTCCTCTCCTCTCCTCTCCTCTCCTCCTCTCCTCTCCTGTCTTCTCTACTCTTCTCTCTTATTCCTTTTTTTTTCTTTCTTTCTGTCTTCCTTTCTCCTAATTTTTATGGTTCTGAGAATTGAACCCAGGACCTTCTCTCTGAGCTACATTCACAGCCTTTACAATTTTTTTTTTTAATTTTGAAACCATCTCACTAAGTCACTAAATTATCCAAGCACGGCTTAAACTGCCTCAATAAGTGCACCACCATACTCAGGTGATGACGACAGTTTTTAAGCACTCAATAAAGGTACAATTTCAGAGTAGTTTGTTTTGTTTTGGGTTTGTTTGTTTGTTTCTGTCCTGGAGCATGAACGCAGACTTTCTCACTGAGTTACATCCTCAGCCTTTTTATTGTGAGGCAGGGCCTTCTAAATCACCCAGACTGGGGCTGAACTTTCAATCCTCCTGCCTCAGACTCTCAAAGTGCTAAAATCACACATCAGTGCCACCACACCCCAGAGGGGTGCTTTCTTTATTGAGCTCTGAAAACTGAAAGGGAAATCCACCATGCTCCTTTCCACTGAGCACACCTAGAAATCCCAGTGCAAACTCCCTGCACAGGGCATTTCCATGAGGCCTCAATAGCTGCTGGGCCCCCAGTAATTAGACAGAGACACAAATTAGATACTATTTGCAGCCTGGGGCAAGTCTCTTCACCTATCACTTGGAAGTTCCAAGGTACTCCAAGGTGTTGGTGACTATTCACCACACTGATTTCATGGATTTTGAGTAAACGACTAGTTGATGAGACAAATTTTGACATTGCTGACGTTAAACATTTTTCCCACTTTTCATTCAAAAAATATTCCATATTCCTAAATCCCGTTCTAATTTCATGATTCCCTTAGTTCTAAGGCCTCCCAAATCTCCTCACCATAAATTCTATGATATCTGTAGTCATCTTGTTCTAAAACCATAATTCTAACTTTAATTTTAGTAGATATACTACTTTTCTAATTCTTCCTCTCTTACTGAAAGTGAAAATAGCAGATTCTAACCTTTTTGAAGAATGCCATTTTCTTTCTCATCTTTATGGCAGCATAAACATGATCCAAAAAAGGGGTTGTGGAGAAAGAAGGACACAAGAGCAGGTAGCTTATAAAGATATGAGGACATTGTCACCCACTCACGTGAGAAAAAGACAAAACAAAAGACCTCAACCAATTTTTATGCACGCATTTAAATTACATCATTTAGTGTTTGCTTTTCAAATATTTTAATATTTTGAGGTGTATTTAAAATTGCCTTGTATTCATGATGTTCTACACGGACTGTAAAAATTCCTTTCTCATCTGTGAAATTCATATTCTTATTTTTATAAAATTACTTTAAACTAGAAAGCATCATCCTCAACATTCAATTTTCATGTAATTTAGAATAATAGCAAAATAAGCATTCTGTTTGTGTCCTATGGAGAAAAACAACACAAAATGTCAAGGCCCATCGTAAATCTTCATGAAATCTACATGAACAGAAAAAAATATGTGCTTTTTCTCCCTGAAAATACAACTTAATTGCCTATTTTTTTAAGAATGAATAAATCTAATTTTATAGGAGCATTCCATCTGAATTTGATTATACTGCTTTGAGGCTTACCTTGGCCTTAGGAGACCACAGAACTAAAATGTCAAATATTAAATCAGTTTGGGTTTCTATAGGACATTCTCTGGAAATGTAAACATTAGAGACACTATAATAAATACTGCAATGTTTTTATTGCTTTATTTTGTTTACAAGAAAAGCATTTTAGAGGATTGGGATGTAGCTCAGTAGCAGAGCTCCTGCCTTACATGCTCAAGGCCCCAGGTTTAATCCCCAGCACAGAAAACAAGAAGAGATTTTGGGTATGAGTTAACCTTATGAAACCATTCCAAGAGGAAGGCCCTAATAACAATATTTTAGTATTTTATTGTTATTTCCTAATAACAATAACCCTCCTGGACCAGAGCCATTACAGAATCTCTTCCCATGACATCTGCATCCATGACACTGACACAACAATAAAGTAATTTTGTAGTTTCTTTTCAAACTTGGGTACAGCACAAAACAATACATTATGAAAAGGTACTTGTCATGAACTGTTTTCTGTTTATAAATGATGACAGTAACAAGCAATTTTATTGTTAAGCATGAACTCTTACTTCATATTTTAACACAACAACATACCATTTCCATGGGAAAAATAAGCAGGTGCATTTAGAAATGCATTACAAAGCCTCTAATCTTGCCCTGAGAAGTCTCTTTAGATCAAGTTCAATCGCTTTGAAAATGCATGCAATGACATATAGGTCAAGGTTAAATGAATAGAATTATGAAGAAAAAATTAATATGATCCTTGTTAGAGGGACAATTGGATATTATAAGTACTGACAAGAAACTTCTATCCATAATCAAGTGAAAAAGTATTGACATACTCTCTTGATGTAAGAGTTTTGAACATATTAAAGCAACTAAAACAACACTCCTAAAATCTCATTGTCATTTGAGACAACTATTGGGTTATGTGATGAGGCATTTTCCTACTAACATTGCACCAGTAAATTCTCATGGAATTTAGCACTCATTGACAAGGTGTGAATTGTTATGCATATAATTGAGAAGAGAACTTTTACTGAAGAAGTGAAGATAAAAATCAATCTTTAGTTATACAACAATGCCTCTGAAGAATGGGTGGTTAATTTTCTACAAAGGGTGAATTGAGTCAGTGTTGTATTATTCTATGAGTTGGTGAAATGTATCCTGTCTACAAAGACCACAGAACCTACTGCAAGGATTTTTATGTCTGACAGAAGTGATGTTGCAGGATATTCTTCCAGATGTATAAATATATTAACTCCATGTTCAATTATTTGAAATAAATGCCTCCTATTTCTATACTGATGAATAAAAGGCTATCATACTTTATGATTTTCACATGCATAATTATTGGCAGAGTTCTTTTTTGAAATTCTGTATTATTTCTACCCTATTTTCTGAGTGATTTCTTACTGGCAGAGTTCTTTTAAGAAAATTATTTTTAAATTTTTGTACAGATTAAGATTTTTCATAATGTTATATATGCCACATTACTTATAGAACTAAATATAGCAACTTGAACATTTGAAGCAGAAGGAAATAAGCTTACTGCCATTAGTTAAAAGCTCATGCTATCATTTTAAGTGTTTCATAAAATAGATCCTAAGGCAGTAATGAGAACTTGGAAGTTTCCCCTGGAAAAGCTAACCTTAATCATAATTTCAGCTCTGAGAATGGTTATAATCTTTATAAAATCTCTGATATCAGAGTGTTACCTCATGAAACCCCACATTCTTTAGTCACATACATTTTATACAAATCAACATCTGTTAGAGCAATAATCCCAAATATTTGAAAAAAATTCATTAATACAACTTAAAGTTCCATTCCAGCTGCTGTTGTACAGAATATAACAACATGAATTTTCAGAGAAGTTAGCAAACACGAGCTCCTTAGTAATGACAACAAACAATCCAACAGGGTCAGGAAATGAGAAAAAAAAGGTAAAGATGAAATTATTCCTCCCTCAGAGGATACTGGACCAGTAGGAAACACTCAAATGAACAGTTAAAGTCCACTTGAAGAAAGCTATACTAGAGAAAAGGACAGAGTCTATTGGAACCAACTAATTGAATTTAGGGTACTGTAAGAGGATTCAAGGAAAAATTCCAAGGAAATGACACTTGAATAATACTGAGTTCTTACAAAATGACTCATTTTTAAGAACTCAGTATTACTCAGGCATCATTTCCTTGAGTCATTTGTAGGAAAATAGAGGAACCTTGAGAACATAATGCTAAGTGAAGTCAATCAGACTCAAAAGCTTAAATATTACATGGTTTCTCTTACACAAGAAACCCAATGTATAAATAAAGTCCAAACTAAAGAACAGACAGGAAACAGTAAGGTGGATCTTTGGCACACAGAAATGGAACCAAAAGATGGAAAGAAGGGGATAGGAGAGGAAGAAAGGATTGATTAAAGTGGGAGGGGAAGATGATGCGGTGCTGTGTACATGCACCAAGTCCCTGTGAGGAATGTGATCATCATGTACTTCAAACATATATACATGAAGGGGACCAAGAGGAGGAAGGGGGTGGCAGGGGAAAAAAAGTTTAAAAAGGAATCGAGAACTGTCACGTATACATACCAACTCCCCATAATGAGTGTATTCGTAATGTGCTACAAATATGCCAATAAAAATTTAAAATCTCATGCGTCTTAAACCTTACAGTAAAGTACATTGTTCCTTGACTTAAGATAATCATGATACTATGATATGGCTCTGTGTCCACTATGAACACATTGTCTATTGGCTTATCCATAGGAAATACCATCCTAGACTCTCTTGTAATCTCCATTCTCTGGTAAGATAGCCCCTAGCCACAAGTGGCTATTTTGAGCTTAGATTTATTTATTGTTTTAAATTTACACAATACAAAATTAAATATTCAACTCATTTGTAGTAGCTAAATTTCAAATGCTCAACCATCACATGTGGGTAGTGTCTACCATATTAGACAGTATAAAAAATAGTTTTAGTCTTTACAGAAATCTTTATAGGACAACAAGCTCTAGATAGTACCTCCTCACATACATGCATCCTTTCTATAGATTCATCGTTCTGTTAAAATCCAAAACAGTTTGACCTAATCTGCTAATAAAATATTCTGGATCCTAATTCTGGTACTTATTTTATTTCTCCCTGATTATTCTGTTTTCATGATTTTAGAGGTGAAATGCAAGGTCTCTAACTGGACAGAATCAGTCACCACGTGATTAGTTAAGGAAGGGTCACTGGGTATTGTTGGGCAAAGGGTTTAAAGCCTGATTTCAGGGACCACTTGAAAATGACAGAATATGTAGGAGTACAGAAGACGCAGCCGAATCCTGATTGCTTACTTCTCACTACCACTCAGGAGAAATTGCTTATACTTCTAAAAATTTTAAGAGAACACATCTTTGCTTTGTTGAATCGATGATGTGGTAAGACATGATATATAATTCTTATGTAATTACTCTAACAAGTATATCAACACTTTTGCCTACACCACTCCTTGTTTTGCAGATTATGGTAGGGGAAGGAATTCTCTACTGTTGCCTGTCCAAAAGAAGAAATGGAGCTGGACTGGAGCCTAACATTAATGCTGGAGGCTGTAACTTCAATTCTTTTCTTAGAAGAGCCGTCAGATTTGTTGGTGGGTGTGGGGAATCACAAAGAGAGGAAATGTTTTTTCCAGTAGAAACGTTATATTTAATTACAGATATTAAGTCTCTAAAGCTATAATTTAGCTGTATAATTTCAGTACGTGATGAGTTTTACTTTATTTAGGAAGCTGTTAAACACCAAAATTTAGGCTTTGTATCTAGAATATGTTATTTACAGTCATGGCCCTTGCTTTGAGGGTTAACGTCATAGATTTCAGTGTATTTTTGTTTTCACTCTAGTTAGAGCATGAATTTATATTAAAAGGATTTTGTTGAATGTGTGCTTAATTTTTTCTAAATGGAGATTAAATGTCAGTAGGCCAGTATGAGTAAATAACTCTTCAGAAATTAGTCACATTAGTGATTCCATTTACTGAATTTTTTTTAATCAAGAATTTTCTTCACTGGAAATGTCACCCTAGAGTACTGCATCATAGCTATTTTTCCCTGGCTTTGGTTTCTAACTTTACTTCCTAGTTTTCATGAAACTTATAGACAGTCTAGAGGCTTTGCTAAACAACAGCTGAGTTAAGTCAATTTCTAAATGCTCATTTCTTCTAATAAGCATGGGATATCTCAGTGAATTTTGAGCCACATGCCTTTTTTTGTTTGTTTCACTGAGTTCAGTGGTTGTCCACAATACATTGCACCAAACTGAATGTTGTGTATTTATTTCAAGCAAGTCAATATACAGTTACTTTTACCTATGCTTATTCAAAGGAATAAGCAGCTTCATTTAATATTTAGTCAATCATTAAATGTAACTTTCTCTTCCATGAGAGGAAATATCTGATCTAAATGTTTCTCTAAATTTGGCTCCTCTGAGCATTTACTTATCATCATATCAAGATGGTGAAGAAAACAATGGAACCCTCTGCAGGATCTGAAGCAAGGAAATAAAACTCCAAGACACATAATTGATTTCAAAGAAAAATATTCCTAACATAACAAAATGCTCTGGAAAAATAGAAAAACTGCTCTCTCTGAAATGGTATCAATAACCCTATCCTCTATAGGCCCAGAGATTCTCATTTTCCAAAGATAAAACAATGATTTTCCCTCCTTTTTGTAACTCTTCACCAAGATTTTGCATGCTTATAGGATTTAGAATATAGAAATAAAATTTCTGCTTCATAAATCCTTGGTGTAGTGGGAGAAAGAATTGGAGGAGTGGTGGATAGGTAACAATAAGCAGAGAAGAAAGATGCAAAACAGGATAATGTACAACCCAGTTCTCTTGGTCTGGGGAATCTACTAAAGAGTTACCCAGGTTCTTCTCAGAATTTCTATGAACAAATCATAAATAAGAATCCAAGTGGTCAAGTCAAAATGAATTCAAGGAGTCAGGTTGACCTGGAGAGATGTAGTGAATTCCAAATCATATGTGTAAAAGGAGAAAGTTAGACTCCCAAAGAGGAAACCAAGAAAGTAAGTTTGAGAAGGTATAGAGTTTGGGTGCTCAGAAGTATTTCAGAATTTGTTACTTGTGTTTTATAAGACTTGCCCCAGGAAACAAACAAAAGATAATAGAATTTGGATGAAAGATATATCATCCCCAAATTCCAAACATTCAGGCTGACTCAGGATAAATTGTCATTCTGTGACAGACCCTGCCCGCCCTCTTCTCTATTTTAAGTAGCAATCATATGTGACCACAGCCTGAGGGGGACAGGAAGGGCTAGAGAGCTAGACCATCAGATCTACCTTTAGCAGTTCAACAATGCTCAGCAATTTTTACCAAATTTTAATGTTGCTTTGTTCTCCAAATTTAATCCCTCTGAAATCACACAGTTTATCATCTTAACATGCCTCAGGTGACTGACAAGTGACCTATGGTAAACAGCATTAAGAACTATCTCTAACAAAAATGACAAACGTACCTTAAATTACTACTTTGAAAATACTTATTGCTCTGACTTTGCCCTTCAGTATCTATATAGGAATTTGGGGTTCTTTTTAATGCTACCTTCTCAAAGTCAGTTTAGAGAAAATATATAAAGTTGACATATTAATATGCAATACACACTATTGAAGTTGAAACAATATTAGTGTAAACCATCAACTTGGTAAATTTTTTTTCACTTTTCTTACAGGTGTTCATGTATTTGGACTTTGCTCTACAGCTCTCATCACGGATATCATACAACTGTCCACAGGATATCAAGCTCCGTACTTTCTGACTGTGTGCAAGCCAAACTATACCTCTTTGAATGTGTCTTGCAAAGAAAATTCCTACATTGTGGAAGACATTTGTTCAGGATCTGACCTTACAGTTATCAACAGTGGCAGGTTAGAAATTAAGACCTAAAAGCATTTCATCTCACTGTTCTAGTTATTCAGTAATTGTTTGGAATACCATTGTAACTATGCCTTTTTCAGTAATAATTATTTTGATTTTGTCTTTCTTTATATTTTCAACTTAAGGATATTTTTGATAAAGATAACATAGAAACCCACGTTTGGCTCATTCTGAATCCTTCTCTATCTTCAAATTGCAGCTTCATGGTCTTGCTACTAGTCCTCATAACACTGAATATACTCACGTTTTGTTATCTGCTGCTTATTGTGGTTTTAGGTTACCACAGTGAGCTTATTGTAGGATATTTATTTTCTATTATGGCTTACTAAACATCTTTCATAGTTGTATGCGCATTATATTTTTATCAAAAGGACCATATAAATTGTCTCTTTGGTTAAGTTTGAGAAGAAGTAATATCCAGAATGGCATAAGGATTATTCAAGTAAACCCAGATGACCTTAATAGCTTTGATCTTACATTTCCAAAAATAAGGATCGATATAACTCAAGAAACTACACTGAATTTTGAATGCACTTAATTTTTTCAATAAAGTAAAAATAAATTCCATCACAGGTAAATTACCTGAGGAACTAAAAATAAATAGATTACAGAGGGATAATGGCCATTGAATTCGTCATTTGATGAGTTCACAAGGATCTTTTGAATAGTGAAAAGTAAGTTGATGAGTACAGTTAATAATGAGAACCTGATATTTTGTGATTATACACATTCAATTTCTCATAGACAATTCAATGATTTGGGACCTATGTTCCAATCCTGTGTTCTGTATTCTTTCTCAGTCCTATTACAGTACCTGTGCTGAGTAATAAGGACCAAATAATTAAGAGAGGAGTAATACTTGTGAATATTATTTTTCCAAGTAAGTCCTTTGTAAGACATTCCTATTATGTTTGCCTACCTCTTTTCCATGTCTTTTCCACTACCCTATGTTCTAGCCCTAGACCCTTCTCCTTCCATTGTTTAACTAAATAGTGTTCTGCAATTCTGAGATAATTACTTTAAAGTAGAATATACTGACAAACATTTTGCTAAAAATACACTTCTCTTTTATTTTCTAGAATACAAAAAACATTCAGATCTACTACTTTGAAAAATAATTTTGTCTTTTGAAATTTTTATGTAAATAAAACTATATTTAGAAGCATCAAGAAGGTTTTAAAGCTTGAAAGCCCTAGCTTTTTTAACATTTATTTTACATTAACATAATCCTAATACTAAAGAATAATTATGTTTTCCAACCCAGTTTCTATTTTAAAATATCATTTCCATACTATGATCAACGCTTTCTTGTCAAGTTGATACTTACTTAAATTGGAAAGTTCATCCTACTATTCCTTAACATTAATAGTGACTAGAAATGGATTTTTAAAGCCATTTTTTGTTTCCCCAGAAAACTAAATTAAAACTCATTGCTTATTGCCTTGTGGCTCTAAGTTGAATGTTTTAAACACCTGGTGTTCTTGAAATGATTGTTAGCAGTGTATCTGAGCTAAAAGGCATAATTTGACTGCATTCCTTTTGGCAGGAAGTCCTTCCCTTCTCAACATGCGACCCTCGCTGCCTTTGCAGCTGTGTATGTTTCGGTAAGTAACTAGTTCTTTTTTGTTAAATTCTGTCCCATAGAATAATCCCAGGAATAAGTGTTGTCTCCAGATAACTGATTAGATTATAAATTTCAGCACTGCAGCCCTTCAGTACAATGGCATCCAAAGCAGCAGGCAGATACATTACCACTAGAAAAATAACACAGCAAAATAATTTTTCTGCACAATCATAATATTTATTTATTGGATCCTTCTAATGCAGTATTGTGTTTTGTGAGAGAATACTATGAAATTTATAAATGTTACAAATACTAAACCTGAAAGAATTGCATTAAATGAACACAAATACACAGACACACTGCTTTCAGTATTTACATACCAATGGGAAGCTCTAGGTCAGTGTAAATTATATCAATGTTGTACAGTGGATTTTTTTATCTAATTAATATAATGGCCCATGAAGTTTTTGTGAAAAAATGAACTAAAACTATATGACAAATTTCATCATGATTAAACAGATGCCTGACCAATTCTACTGCTTTAATTTTTTCCAAATTTTATATAATTAAATAAATACTTGTTATTAGATGAATTTTGTCATGCATTTCCCTTCTTGTCAAGTAGAGAATATAGTATTAGAAAGGAGAAATGGAACAATAAATTTAATATGAACTGTATCACTTAGACTTTTTAATTTGATTTTTTTATGTGACTAGAACTGTTTAATAAGATGATCCTTCTAACATACTGAATCCTCTTCTTTCATTTCTAAGATGTACTTCAATTCCACACTAACTGATTCTTCTAAGCTTCTGAAACCTCTCTTGGTTTTCACATTTATCATCTGTGGAATCATCTGCGGGCTAACACGGATAACTCAATATAAGAACCATCCAGTTGATGTATACTGTGGCTTTTTAATAGGAGGAGGAATTGCACTGTATTTGGTAAATAATTTTATTATTATTATTATTTAATGAACTACAGTTTATAAAGGAAAAACACATAGAATATTTTGAATAATAGTAATTTAATCTGATATGTTTTATATTTATGAGAAAATCTCTGGCCACATCTCCAAACTATATATCCCACTTTTTGTGTAATAGTTTATTGAATTCTTACTATGTGTCAAAGTTGTGATTTGAGAAGAATTACTGTATCTTATCCTTACAACACGTAAGAGGAGTTAGGGAGGAAGGGAGAAAAAGAAAGAGAGACTATGGTTATTAATGCATTTATAATTTTACAGATAAAAAAGTGAATATTAGTGAAAATACAGTTAGTTAAAGTGAAAAGAGTGTATAATTTAGAGAGAGGTTAAGTAATTTTCCCAGCACAAATTTAACACCTGAATATAGCTACATTCCAACTAAAAGTGGATTCTTCTACAGTGTGTTACTTTCAGATCTGAGCTCTAAGATAAATACATGCAATGTAAGAAAATTGAGATTGCCCATTTTATTTAGTCATGCATTCATTCATTTTATATTTATTTGATATTTAGTTTTTTCAAGGTACAAGGTTGAACTTAAAACTGTAAAAAACAAGATGCATTTTGAACCATGAAAAAATCAGCACAAATATGGTTATGACATGTTAAATGATGTAATATGGTATAAAAAGTACTTTCAAATACTGCCTAAGGAATATAGAGAAGTCTTCATAGAAGTGATATGCTGTTTTTAAAAATTTAGAGGTTTTACAGGGAAAGGAAAGAAAGAATGGCATTAAAGATGAGGAAATAACACTTGAAAACAGAGTCATGTAAGAGGTCAAGCACAAGGGGTGGATGAGGGAACAGGAGAAATGAGAGATAATGGCCAGACTTCAAGCTTCAAGACTGGGTGATGGTAACTTATTATCAGACCAGGTAAATAACAGAAGAAACAGGTTGTATGAGGAAAAGCAGGTTAATGAAGTCAGTTAAATCAATAGATACTAAATAGTTGTGTCTGGCATTCAAAAGAACAATCAACACAGGATAAATAGATTTAGATGGAAATCATGTATACTATTGTTAGAAGTATAATTGTAGTGTTTGAAGTGTATAAACCTACTAAATTCTAAGAATAAAAAGCCAGGGACTAGCTAAAGGCAAGTAACCCAGAGAAGAAATAGCAATAATGAAACTGAGAGGAACTGATACAGGAAAAAAAATTAGTACTCATAGATACACTTGAAAATGACACTAGAGAAAAGGGTTACAGAGAATAGTAAAAGTACTAAAGTGTACAAAGATTTACTTTTATTATAGTCATAATCTTCACTTTAAATCTTAACTTTACCGGATCTCTTTACTGGAGGAGTAGGGGTCACATTAAAGTCAGAGTAGAAATGGTACATAGGCTTAGATTGTTATAGGAATCTTAAGTGGTGATGAGTGTTACAGAAGAAATAAAAAGGCTGAGAGCTGCTTCTCTGTAGGTCTGTGTTTCTTTTACATGTGTTCAAATCATAGTGTTCTAGAGTTGGCATAGGCTTTACAGATCAAAGGATTTGAATATAAATTTTAATTTTCCTGCTAGTTGACCAAGTTACATAGCCTTTCAGAAGCTTGTTTCTTTATTGATAAAATGATATCATCTGACTCATATCATAACAAGCACTAAACAATTGTATTACCATATGTGGCAGCAGATATTGGAAAGTACAGTCAGACCTTACAAGCTCTTGGAGGATTTGCTCAAACTTGCAATCCTAAGTAAAACTAATTCTAAGTTAAAGTATTAGTTAGTTCACTCTGGTGAGCTCTGATGGTAAAGTCTTAGATATATTATTTAAAAGAATATTTTAACTGGAATTAAAATAGCTAGAGATGCAGGAACTTGAAACTATTTCATTCCTATTTGCACTCCATGCTCTGTAGCTGGAAATTTATCAGTTCTAAACCCATGCTGTTGTTCACTATAAACATCCATAAAATGTTAAATCCATGAAATTCCATTGCTTACACTTAAAAAGTAGACAGTGGCCACCTTCTGTTGAAATTAGCACATGAGTAGATGTCTGCTGCTTGTTCTTATCTCTAACTTAAGCGTGTTAAAAAACTGAAAACCTAGCAAGATCTATATTGTCTACATATAAGAAGCCTAATGAATTTGAGTCTGAACTTCAGCATCTTCCAAATTTAAAACAAAAATTAATAGACTGTGTATGAAGACAAAACAAAATAAAACTTGGTTCATATTTAGAGCAATGGCTCTATTTAATTAAAATTGCTCAATTGAAGGTCAAGTTTTGATCAGAAAAGAATATGGATGTCACTATCTGACTACTGTCTTGGCCAGCCAATTGCACCCCCTACAATGCTGAACACAAGAGGCTGAACCCAGTATGAGTCATAACAGCATCTATCTCTGACCTCATTTCAAAACCTAGTATCATGCTTTATGAATGATCCATTGTTCTATATTTTCTGCAGAGTTTTAGTTCCAACATACAGTATAATTGAAAATGGAAGCAAAATAAATCATTTAAGCTATCTGAGGTGTCACTCAATAAGAAGTTCTTAAATCCAGAAGAACAAGTTGCTTTGTAAGATGAAAAAATATCCTTATTTCTCTCATTGTCTGCCTTGTCAAAATAAACTGTGCAGGGCATAGTGCGCACCCTTGTTATCCCAGTATTCAGGAGGCTGAGGCAGGAAGATTGTCACAATTCTGAGGCCAACATGGGCTGCATAGTGAGTTCTACATAGTGAGACCTGGTCTAAAAACAAACAAAAATCCAAGACAAAACAAAATAAAAACACACTGGATAAATGGCAAAACGTCAGTGGAATAAAGAAAGGAACAGGAGCCACTGACTGACTTATGAGATATTGAATACATTATTTCCCTCACAAAATGCACTCTTAATTTTTGTTCCTTGCATTAGCAACTGGCGTACAGGGAGCACAGACTTTACTCGTGTACATCAATGGGTTACTCGTAGGGAATGCTTAGTAGCTATGACTTGAAGTTGCTTGACAGTATTGTTTTCCTTTGAATACCAGGGCCTGTATGCTGTGGGGAATTTTCTTCCCAGTGAAGAGAGTATGTTTCAGCACAGAGAAGCCCTCAGGTCTCTAACAGACCTCAATCAAGACCCCAGTCGGGTTTTATCAGCTAAAAATGGCAGCAGCAGCGATGGGATTGCTCACACCGAAGGCATCCTCAACCGAAACCACCGAGATGCCAGCTCCTTAACAAACCTCAAACGGGCGAATGCGGACGTGGAGATCATCACCCCTCGGAGCCCCATGGGGAAGGAGAACATGGTGACCTTCAGCAATACCCTGCCCAGAGCCAACACTCCGTCGGTGGAGGACCCTGTCAGAAGGAACGCCAGCATTCACGCCTCTATGGATTCCGCTCGGTCCAAGCAGCTCCTCACGCAGTGGAAGAATAAGAACGAAAGTCGCAAGCTGTCCCTGCAAGTTATGGAGACCGAGCCAGGGCAGTCACCGCCCAGATCCATAGAAATGAGGTCCAGCTCAGAGCCCTCCAGAGTCGGCGTGAACGGAGACCACCACGGCCCTAGCAATCAGTACCTCAAGATCCAGCCCAGCACCGTCCCGGGCTGTAACAACAGCATGCCTGGGGGGCCCCGGGTGTCCATCCAGTCCCGCCCCGGCTCCTCGCAGTTGGTCCATATTCCTGAAGAGACCCAGGAAAACATTAGCACTTCTCCCAAAAGCAGCTCAGCTCGCGCCAAGTGGCTGAAGGCGGCTGAGAAGACGGTGGCCTGCAACCGCAGCAACAGCCAGCCGCGCATCATGCAGGTGATCGCCATGTCCAAGCAGCAGGGCGTCCTGCAGAGCAGCCCCAAGAACAACGAGGGCAGCACGGTCTCCTGCACCGGCTCCATCCGCTACAAGACCCTGACGGACCACGAGCCCAGTGGGATCGTGCGAGTGGAGGCTCACCCGGAGAACAACAGGCCCATCATCCAGATTCCGTCCACCGAGGGCGAGGGCAGTGGCTCCTGGAAGTGGAAGGCTCCCGAAAAGGGCAGCCTGCGCCAAACTTACGAGCTCAACGACCTCAACAGGGACTCGGAAAGCTGCGAGTCCCTGAAAGACAGCTTCGGTTCTGGAGATCGCAAGAGAAGCAACATTGACAATAACGAACATCACCACCACGGAATCACCACCATCCGTGTCACCCCAGTGGAGGGCAGCGAGATCGGCTCAGAGACGCTGTCCATCTCCTCCTCCCGCGACTCCACCCTGCGAAGGAAGGGCAACATCATTCTGATCCCCGAAAGAAGCAACAGCCCGGAGAACACCAGGAATATCTTCTACAAAGGAACCTCTCCCACGCGGGCTTATAAGGACTGAGTGCTGAGCATTCAGTCGTTTGGGTGACCTCCCCTCCCACGTGTTGATTCTATCTGTTCCAGAGGGTTAGGAAGCTTTCTTGCCAAATTAGACTGTTCACCATCAGCCCGGAATTCCACGAACTCTTGAGAACTACCACGCTAAACTTGTAGACTTTACATCAAAGGAGGGGTAAAGCACAATGAAGAACCTAACTAATGTGATGTGACAAGTTTTCTTCCTAAAACCTGGCATCCAGTTTCAAATGTTTTGCAGAGGGTGGTGTCAAAAGCAAGTGGTTTCCTTCTATGTATACTATTTTACTTCCTGAATGTGCCAACTTTGGAGATTTTTCTTTATAATTAGCTGTGGGAATCGAGAACACACAGGTTTTTCCCTACAGCAGAGGCCATGCAGTATTATATATTCACTTTGCAGAATCTGCACCTCAAACTCAGTATGGGTGGTGCTGGTTATTATAGTACATATACCATGTAAACTCTCAGACTCTATTTAGCTGTGAAGTAGTGGTGTGCAATTCCTTGTCAAAGAAATGCTACTTTATTAAGAAGATGCTGGCTACTTTGTGTTAGAGTAGGACACCTGCAGCTTCCCCCGTAGTGGCTCTCACAGTGAAAAGAAAAACAAAATGTTTTATGTGCATTTCTTCAAAATTATGCTTTCTGCAACATCAAAAATTGTGTAGGAATATTTTCAGTGAAAGGAAATAACTAGTACTTTTTCTGCATAGTTCTTCTGCTGCTTACTTTTTATTTAAGTACAGGTATTGTTAATGAAGGATCTATTTTTTGTGAGTAAACCTGCATAATTTGAAAAATACATTGTTTTAGAGAATCCTTTGAAGTTGTTGTGATTATATTTTGCATTTTATGCCTTCTCTTTAATTTACTACTTAATTTTTTGATATTCTATATATGTTCTACTTTAAAAGCAAAAATAAAAATTGACATTCCTTAAGCAAAATATACTGCTATGAAGTTACAAACAAGAAATCTGAGCCAAAACTTGACATTGTGGGTTACATTGCCAGAAATGTTGATAAAAATCTATCCTTAGATGTCTCCAACTGGCCACTTTAGGTTGCCATTTTAATGATTAAGTAATCCAAAACTTTCATTTTGTTCCACGTTGCTTTTCTTTTTAAATATCCTGATAACCAATAAATTAAAAATCACAGTGGTTAAGTTTTAACATATTACCTAAAATATTTCTGTGAATTGAGCACCAACAAGAAGAATCTGGGGGAAAATGTGACTTGATAAGTAAATGTATCTCACAATATAAATTAAGAATGTATCTTTTCAAAATATCTGAACAGGCACAGCTTTATTGATAAATAGGCAATCAACTATTTTGCTACCTATCTTGAATTAAACCTTGAGTCTAAATCAAAGGAAGCGAACATTGTCAATAAAAAATTATTTTGAACTATTTTCCAAGATAAATATTTAAAGTGTGAAGAAATATTTGGTTCTTGGAATTTGGCATTAAACTTTTTTTAACATCATTTTTTAAGAATTCTAATGTACACTCAATGATTTCCAAGAGAATAATGGAAACAACCTGGGCTGATTGATCTGACCTTAGTTCAGTTTTCAATAAGAACAAGAGTTGCTCAGAGATGAACAGCATCACATCATTATCAGTTTCTATGGGTAAAGGGCAGGGCTTTCTAGAGAAGTCAACCTCCTAAAGAATTAGGAATTTTTAGCTGAAACCAGCAAAATTGAAAACCTGGCAATAGAATACAAACTCAACCATATCCCTTCTGGCAATTTCCTTCTCGGAGAAGAAAGTGGGAGTAAAATGCTGCCTTTCCCGCTTCTTACCATCGCTACCATCCTGACACTCCCACTGGCTTTTGCCAATGTATAGAGGGAAAGACGGGCTGGTTTTAGTACTCTGAAGAAAAACCAAGCTGCAGCATTTCAGGTGCAGTGTGATATTTCCTAATCTTTCATATTTCTTAACAAAAGATTTTAAAGTACTTCTCTAGTCATTGAATTTTTTTTCTTTACATGATATTGATATATTCTTTTTCTACTCAAAAGTGCCAAAGGCTACAGTTTTTAATGACTTAACTAATTGTACCACATTGTTAAGGAAATATATGATAGACACTATAACTCAGACCTCTGCATGTATATTTGATAACACATCTTTTATAAAAAAATTACAAAAAAATTGTTTACATTCCACTGGTACCTTAATTTAAGATAAATCAGACTAACAGGTGGTATCTCTTCTTAGTGTTCTATTATCTTATTTGCAAATGGGAGCACTTCTTCCTTTGTTAGGCTGTGCTTTATTGATAAAACCAAGTATTGAATAAAGAGAGTTAATTATCTTTTTAAAGTAAATATATTATGAATATATAATATATAAAGTATTGTGTTTAATAAAATGTTATGCAATGTTTTCCAAACTGATAAAGTTTGTAAAGTGCTATAAATGTATTTTGTTAAGTACAGATCAAAGCTATTGTGTGAGTATATTGTGCTAACATCATAGAAATAAAGATTAGATTTCTTCATCAAAACTGAAATATTTTGGTTTTTACTTCAGACAGAGTATGAATGAATAACAACTTGGCTGATAAGATATCGGACCAGGAGCTAGAAATGTCACAAATTACTAAATTCATACTTGTTTAGAGAATCACACTAAGAAAGAAGTTTGTCAAACACATTTCTTGTCTACAGTTTTTACTTTATATATATTAAAGGAGCTTCTTTACACTTACTCAGATGTAGATTATTTTATTATCAATGCCATTATTCTATTAATATTATAGAATATTATTAGAAAGAAACCATGAAAGAGTCGAAATCAAGTGTTCAGAATTAATTTTTTACTAAGATGGTAGCTGTGTATATTTCCTGAAATATTATCACCCTTTATGCACCCATGAGCATGGATGTTGCAACTTTTCTTTAAAGATTGTTCACTATTTCTTTTAAGACATTAAGTTCTCCTTATATGAGTTTCATTGCCAATACTTCCATACCTCATTAGAAGGTATTAACACAAGCTCTTAGACCACAACCAGGATTTATGCTTTATGATGCTTACATGACATGGTATGTAGAATGAAGGATGAAGTTAAGAGCTGTCCAGGAATACCACCAGCTTCAAACAACTGCCCAGAATAATCAAGTTCATTAACTACCACACAACTATGTCATGACTACTGCCTAAGGAAGCATTAAAATGTGTGAAATAACATCTTACTTATTATGGCTGAAGTAGCATTCTCAGTTGTGAACTTTTTCATTTCTAAACCAAGAACATTCAGTTATGTTACACTGTATAAAAGATAATTGGAAGTCCCTTATAACTTTCTATGAATTAACATTATGTATTTTATATAGTAAATAAAATCATTGATATGGAAGTAGAAAATAATTTGCTGACCTAAAATGACTAAGTAATGTGTTTTATCTCTTTGACCACAAGATCAGTAAAGGCAAGCTGATTTGGATTGCTAAGAGCCTGTATCAACCACTTTGCTGCACAGTATATCAAAACAGATACCTTACACACATGCACCCCTGGCTCCAGTGCCTCTCTCTTGAGGAATCAGATGAGTAGATTCTGGGTTATACAGCTAACAATCTATCACTAGGGGCATGTAATTTCTGCCTTTTAAAGACTGAGTCTTGATTTAGTGTCATTTTATATTATTTTATATTATAGATCATTTTATATTTTATTATTTTAGGTGAAAAGGAATATAAAAAATTATGCTCAATCCAGAGCATGATTTAAGTAAAATAATGTAATTAAAAGACAATAAAAGGAATTATAATGGCTTAACACAGAAGGAAAATGTGGCCTGCAAAGTGAGGGATTTTCTGCTGATGATACAGTACTTAATTTTTTTCTGTTGACTATATATGCCTTCTGCATTTAATTCTCTAGAAAGTTTTGCAAATATTCCAGTGCCAAATATTCCACTTTGAAGAGAACATAGACCTTGGTAATAGGATATAGGTTATGCTAGCTAATGTCTAGTTATACAAAATCATCAGTGAGCATGCTACCTAGTTGCAAGAAAATATTTAGATGAGCCATTTGATCTAGATATATTATTTCACTGCTTGATTGTTAGTCGATGAAAGTTCCTAATTACGTGTATTTATGCACCACAGTCAATAATGAAGAGTACAGCTCAACTGAGTGTAACCACATTTCCATAACCAATTCTATTTAACAAACTTGCTGAGCTCCCCTGCATCTCCCTTATACTCCCTGCTCTTACGATTCATGATCATTTTGTAATCTTTTTTTTTTTTCTGCATCCGTGATGGAACTCACAACCTCACGTTTATAGAGTAGGACCTTAGCCAACTAAGCTAAACCCTGGAGCACTCATGATCATTTTGAAAAAAAGTACAACTGACCTTTTAGTGGAATTAATCTGAGCAAGGAAATACATAAAAATTGCATTCATAGGTAATCTCCTTTTCCCTTCATGACCTCAGTTCCAACTCAATTTTCCCCACTGTGGGTCTAAATTAATGGCAAGATATTTTTAAAGCTATAAAGAATCTTTTTGCAAATTACCACAAAAAGTATCAAAGATTTAAATATAAACTGTAAAGCTTTTATTTTAAAAAAAGAAAAAGTTCTTGGATTCTAAGGCTAGTCTTTTATTAAATACTGATTTGTTAATATTTTTCTGCTAGTCTATAGTTTATCTTTTCCTCCTCTCAGTAGGATCTTTATGCCTCTAGGGATATCTAATGTATTTGTGTATACTGACAAATAAAATTGTATGTATTTAAGGTGTACCCTGTGGTGTTTTAATATATCTACACATTATGAAATTATCACCACAATAGAGCAAATTAACATACCACCGCACATAGTTACCATTTTTTGTGTGTCGTGAGAATGTGTAAGAAAATTTCAAATAAGAAGATAGTACAAACTTGAGTCACAATACTTCACATTAAATCTCCAGAAATTTTTTATCCTGCATAAAGGAAACTTTTTATTTTTGACCAACATTTCCCATTTATCCAAGTCCTTAGCTCCTGGTAACTACCACTCAATAGTACTTTCTTAATGGTACAATGAAGTGGCAAAATATTTGGAAAGTTCACCAAAGAGGATATACAGATAGCACATAAGCAATATTCAATATAACTGGTCACTTGGGAAATGAAATTTAAAGCTATAATGAGATGTTACTACACACCTATCAAAATGATGAAGTTAAAAATAATAATTTGAAATGCTGGTATTAGTGTAGAAAACATAAATTACTCATGCATAGTAAAGGGAATGCAAAATGGTATACTTACTCTGGTAAATGGCTTGGATACAGATTGAGAATTTATTCCACAGAAATGAAATTATTTGTTCACAAATATATATGGTAGTAGAAAATAATTTGCTGACCTAAAATGACTAAGTAATGTGTTTTATCTCTTTGACCACAAGATCAGTAAAGGCAAGCTGATTTGGATATATACATATATATATATATCCAAATAAAAAAAAAATATATATATATATATATATATATATATATATATATATATCCAGGCTGCTTGGTCAATAACAACTAAAGACTGAGAGCAATATAGATGTCTTTCAGTGGGTGAATGATTAAGCAAACTGTTATACAACCATACAGTGGAATACTATTCAGCAATAAAAAGAAATGACCTATTGATATGCACAACAGCTTAAATGAACTTCCAGGGAATAATGCTAAATGAAAAAGCCAACACAAATCATTTATATGCTATATGATGAAATATAGCATGAAATAAAGTATACAAATATGAGCAGGAGTGGTCTAATTATAATTTTCTAGCAGGGAGAGGGATAAGATAGAGGAAGTCAGTACAAGCAACTTCATCAAGATGACATCCATCTTATATAACTCATCTCTTGGCCAAGCTCAAATCTTTTGTCTTTCCTAAAGATGTGGAAGAATGCTCCCTAGGGTTTTTAAATCCTCTTTTATCCTTCAAGACTAAATCTCAATCTTCTTTTATGCAATTTTAGAATAAAAGGGACCTCAAAGAGCAGTAATCCCTTTGTGTCTAATCACTGTAATTACCTGTGTTTCACAATAGAGAAAAGTAGAAAATACAGAAAATAATTCATTTAGTCACTCAACTGTTGGGTTTCAAGAGGTCACAAGGCAGACGGCACTTATTTCTGTTCACTTTTTAATTCCTCCTGACTAGCTCACTACACAGATTGGTAACCCAAGAAATGATTTAAAATTAATGAATCCTTTTAAAGTCTCAAAAAGGCTAACCTAATCTTTCCCTTTTGAGAATACTTACAGATTGTTTTGAGGATGATCAATATATTTACTTAATCACATAACTGTATTATTAACCAATTTGATTAATGAGTAATTTAATATTTACTATAAACTAAATCATCCACTCATGATAAGTACTACGTATCATAACCAGTGTTCAATAACTATAAGAATAATTGAATGAGAACAATAAATTCTGTGAACAACAAAGTCATTAAATAAAATAAGTAAATAACAGAATTTAATACATAAAAGAAATAATGAGAGTTTTGGGGAAAGACAGAAACATTTGTCCATTTGGTTGTGCCCCAAACTTCCACAGTTTTCAAAACTCCATTCTAAAACTTTGCAGCCAAATTTCTGCTGTTTGTTTTTCCTCTTCCTATTTGAAGCATTTTAAAAAAGTGTTGACATAATATAAGCCAGATCTCTCAGAACAAACTGTCTCTTTATAATACTTGTGATTTAGCGACAGTTATTTTTTCAAATGTTTCCACCTCCACAATCATCTCTGTAGAGGAGACAAGTGCCAATAAACAGCACCTTCTTACTCAATCATTTAAAAAAAAACAGAAAAAAACCCTCTTTATAGTCAAGAATTCAAGGTTATTTTTTAAACTCCAAGTCAGCTATAAGAACCAAAGACCTATAATGATTTCTTTATAGTTTGCATACCTACTGGTCTCTTGAGCCCACCCAATTTACTGCAATGTATTGCATTTTTTAAAAAATTTTGGATTAGTGAAAAGTCTTTTTGTAAATTCAATTTTCTTGTCTTTACAATACAGATTATAAACTAGGGTAGTACACAAATTGAATGATTATGTGTAAAATATTTAAAACATCAAGTGGCATTTGATTGGTAGTATATAAGTGTTAGCTCATGCTTTAACAGAATTATGTGACTTTTTCATCTCTAGTCCTTACCTCTCTAGAATTCTAAACTCAAATGCACACTGCCTGTTTAACTAATATCAGCACTTAAATATCTATCTACAACCATTGCAAATTTAATGTATTTGAAGTACATTTCCTGATTTTTATCCTCCAATATTAGTTCCCTTTTTAGTGTTAACAAACAGTTCATTCTCTGATCTAACCGCCAAAGAATAATTCTAAACTATATACTTGATCTATTGTTTTCCCTCACCAATTCACTTTAATTCAGATCCTATCAATTTTACCACTAAAATATAAACTACAATTCCCTTTCCCTAGCATCACCGCCTTTACCCTTAACTACGGCACTACAAGCTCATGAGACGCTTATGCAGTCAGGGCCCCTGCAGTCCTCTTATTGCAGGCAAGGTGGATTTTTGTTTGTTTCGTTTTGGCTTGGTTTTTTATTTTGTTTTGTCCTGTTTTGGTACTGGGGGATCTAACTCACAAGCTCGTTCTTGCCAGGTAGGTACTTGTGCCACTGAGCTAAACCCACTTCTCCAGGGTGAATATTTTAAAGACACAAATCAAATCAGATATCTCCCCAAATTCTCCAAATGGCTTAAAGCATTTAAGGTTCTAAAAGCATTAAAATTTCAGACATGGGTATCCAGTTCTCTTTACTGGCAGATAGAAGTTTCCTAATAAATTAACTTCAATATCCAGTAACGTTACTTGTGAGGACAGGACACACTGAGAAAAGAGTGTAGGTACCCTCTTTATTTCAACATCTCTATGAAATCTAAGAATTTCTAGGGATCCCAGTTAGTTCAGTTTCCTTTTTTGTTATAGGCACACTAAAACACTTCCCTTAAACATTAATAAATAGTCATTAGTTAGTCAGTGGGCTTTTATTCAAGATAATAGATTAGATTTAAATATTTCAATGCTTCATCACAGTAGTAAAAAATAGGTTTTCAAAGACCCCCCAAAATTCTTCCGTTGTTCTATTTGGGAGGAAAAACAAGTCAGTGTGTGTTTTGACACTATTCTTTCAGAACATAATTCTATTAACTCCTATTTACTTTCTTAACAAGGTCAAAACTTAGATCCTCCTTACAAATGTACATAACAGGACAGAATGGTCTTTCTTTCCATTCTTATTCTCAGCTTGTTTTGAAATGCCCAGTCTTGGTGGGAATGTGAATATGGTAGATATCAAAATTGTCAATGAGTAGCCTAGCAACTATTTTCCTATAAAATATTCTCTCTTGGATAAAGTCTTCTGAGAGCAGGGCAAAGTTAATATATTCAGATGGCAGTAGAATTGGTCCTAAGTTCTTGTGTCAAAACTTGATTTTATTCCAGTGCTCACCAGCTTCCAAGGCAATGGCTTTTGGGCAGCTGGCCTCTGCTACTGCAGAAGCCATCCAAGAAAAAGTGAGGTCTATTATTCAATGTGGTGGGCCCTGTGGTTATTCCTCATTGATCTAGCTCCACATTTCACATCCTCTTCAGCTGAATCTCCTGTCTGACTCCAGATGAGGCTGTGTACTGTAGGGTCATGCCGCTCATCTCTTCCCAGAGAAACCCTGTGGCAGACTCTTAGCACACGGCTCAAGTGTCTTCTATTTTCCTACCTGGAATATTTAGAAATTTCTGTTGCCAATATGGCAAAGGAGAACCAAGACTCACTGGGGAACTTTTTTCTGTTTTCTTGTTTTTATCTTTAATTGGTAATTCCCAACAAAACTTTGCTCTGGAAGTTTTTTTTAATATCAATAAGACATCACTTCTCCATCTCAGGAGTTCAGCCAATGATGGGAAATAAAATGATAAAAAAATCAGTTTTAGCCATTAAAATTCAAAAGACAGCAATTTAAACCAGAAAGGAAGCCCTTTATGAACAGTAAATGCAGAATTAAGACAATGTTGTTACAACCAATGGAATGTGACTATCTTTACAAATTTGGTAGTTTTTGTCTCAAGAAAAGAATATAAATGATCCAATTATTGCAGTCAGCTAATTAGGGAAGAATCTTCACTGCTGCTTGATGAATTAAGAAATGTTCTTAGAAAAAAAATACAGATTTATAACCATAGTTTTTTTTTTTTAAGTATGGCCTTTTTACAGAAGGGAAAGCTAACTTAGTAAAATGTCTTAAAATCTGAGAACAATTAGACTTCACAGAAGAACTCCTGAAGTCTATAAATTTCTTCAGTGTTCAGATAAGTAAATTATAAGTAAATATATAGAAGAATGTTATTTAATTCTCACATAAACTAAAAATTAAGAATAATAGATTTCTAGAGTATTGTGTTGCAAGTTTATCAGTCTGTGTATCAGCCAGAGTTGCATGGCATTTGTAAAGGATGGTGCCTGTGAATCACACAGTGAGTGCACAGTGACAGTGACGGTAAACTTTGTAATGCATCTTAATCCACTCAGTATACAACAGATAACCACACATGATGACTGCTTCTTGTGTCAATCTTTCACTAGAAATAAGAATGGAAAATGTCCAGTTAAACACAGTTACTTCACTACACATTTGACTTCTTTTTCCAAACTTTAGTAAAGCAAATGTAGGAAAGTTATATACATAGTAATAATACATATAATATACAAAACTGACAAAAATAGAAGATGAAGGAAAAACACATCACAAACTAGAAATAACATTTGAATATTTTAAATTATTTATAATTTTAAAATTTATATTTATATTTGTAGTTTAAAAACAGAAGTAAAATTTGCTTTCTGGATGACTATGAAGGCATAACACTAAAAAGAAAGAACCCCTGAAAGACTGATCCCTGGCTGCTGTGAGTACTGTGAGTATTAGAAAGGTATAGTTTATTTTTTTAAAAAATGACCTTATAGAAAATGTGTACACAGGTTATTTGCATCCCTGCCATACTTTCAGCCTGTGTACAATCACCATCCAACCCTTTCCTCAGAGAAGACAGAGGTTTACTTTTGGAGTAAGTGAGAAAGGTAACAGGGAGCATTGTAATGTGCAAGACTCAAAACAAGGGCATGTGAAAGTCTGACCTGTAAGAATCCCAGACTTCTTATCCCACTATTTATTTATTTATTTTTAATTTTTGGCAAAATACTGCAATTAGCAGATGCAACCTTCTTTCTTTCCCAAGGAAGCATGAAACTGAATGATCTTTTTCTAGTAAAACAAACTGTCTCATAGAAAGTACTCCCACCTGCTGACATGTGGAAATCTTACTTAAAAGACTGACATACTCCCTGATCTTCCTAGAATATTCCATTAATCAAATTCAATGCTCACATAAACCATGGCTAATCAACACTTTAGTGCTCTCCAAAAATATGAATAGATAGCCTATTATTAGGTATTCCTTGGAAATGTATATGTGAAAAATGGAGATCATCAGAAAATACTCAGTAAAATACTGCTATAAAAATAAAATTCAGAAAGAATAAATCTTTCAGAGAAAAATATAAACAATCCAAAAGTGAAGGAAGATATTTTATCTATAAAAAGGAAACATTATATGAAAAAGAAGAATCTCAAATCCTGAAAATTAAAAATAAGATAAAAATTTAAAATCTGTCAAATATTTAAAAGAAAAGTTTAGAAAAATCTCCTGGAAATTAGGAAAAACAGACAAATAAATGAGCAATGGAGACAAGGGGTGGAGAGGAAAATGAGAACAGTAATCTTTAATATTTAAGATGAAGAGAAAAAGTATTGAACAATATAAGAATATTTCTCAGGACTGAAGGATCTATTAAAAAATCCTATTCAATGTTCAAAACAATAGTAAACATAAAGAATCACACCGAGATGGCTGCTACATTTAAAAGCAATGAAAATAATTTTTCTATTTCCTTAGAGACTAAAAGAGATAGAAGAATCAGATGATATCCATCTTCCCAAACATCAATACTTGATGTCCAAAGACAGTAGAATGAAATTTACAAATTCAAAATTAAGAAAGGTAACTATTTTAATCTAGGACTAGATATACCTATAAACCATTATGCAAAAGTACTAGCAAAAAGGATTTTTAAAAGGTATGGTCTCAGCCCAATCCAAAAATGGGCATCTGAGATGAATATACACTTCTCAGATGAAAAAATAAAAACAGCCAATAAATACATGAAAAAATGTTCAACATCACTGATCGTTCAAGAGATGCAAATTAAAGCAACCTGAGATTCCACCTCACCCTAGAAAGAATGGCTATTATCAAGAAATCAACCAATAACAAATGCTGGAGGGGCTGTGGGGTAAAAGGAACTCTTATCCAGTATTGATAGGAATGTAGACTGGTGCAACCACTGTGGAAATCATTGTGAAGATTCCTGAAAAAACTAGAACTAGAGGTCTCATTTGACCTAGCTACTCCCCTTCTGAGTATCTTCCCCAAAAAAATTAAAAATATCATACCACAGTGATATAGTGCACCATGTTTACAGCATCACAATTTATAATAGCCAGATCTTTGAAACAACCTAAATGCCCATCAACTGAGGGATGGATAAAAAAAAAAAAAGATGTGGTATTTTTATACAATGGAGTACTACTCAGCTATAAATAATGATAAACTGGAGACTTTTATGAATAAATGGATGCACCTTAAGAACATACTCATTAGTGAAATAAGACACACGTGTAAACATAGTATTGTTTCATTAATGTGACAAGCTGAAAGAAAGAAAACATATGTATATGTGTATGCATACATATATAAAATAGTTAAGATAGTTATACTACTGATTTATCTGAGTTTACTAAAGAGAAAGATTTGTACTGGTATTGTTTGAACAATTGAAGGCAGATGTCTTGTGCTCTGGGTGAATGATTTGGGGATGACAATGTGCAATATATGTACCACTGTTATCCTCTGACATGCTTTGTAGTTTTGTTCTGGCTTCTTTCTTTCTATGAGTAAAATGAATTCTTAAAAAAAAGATGTGGTCTCAGAAAAAAACATTTTTATACATTATTATGTAATGCACTTATTTTTAAAACGTATTCATTTAAAATACATAATGATTCAGTCTGTTTTTATGCTAGTAGCATTCTGACTTGTTTCCAGTAGTCTTATAATATATTTTGAAATCAGGTAATGTGATGCTTCCAGCCTTGAGGCTTTGTTTGTTTATGGTTTTTTTTTTTTGGTTTGATTTTGCTCAGTGTTGTTTTTCCTATTAGGATCTTTCATGGTTCTGTATAAATTTTAGGATTATAATTACTATTTCTTTTAAAAATGACATTTAAATTCAGATAAGGAGTACATTGAATGTGTAGATCTCCTTGGGTAGTATGGACATTGCTGCTATAGTAATTATCCCAATCCTTGAACATATAATATCTGTCCTTTTATTTAAACCATTTTAAATATTTTCCTAAGCCTTAAATAGTTTCTAGTATATAGACCTTTCACCTCTTTAGTTAAATCTACTTTTTGATGCTATCATAAATGAGATGATTTTCATCATTTCCTTTTTGGGTAGTTTATTATTAATGTCTAGGAATATTACTAGTTTTTGTAGATTGATTTTGTATCTCAAAGCCTTATTAAATAGCATTTCTATTAGTTCTAATAACTTTTATGGAATCAATATGATTTCCTGTGTAAAGACAGATACATCTACTAAAGTTACAGAATAGAACTCATGAGAAATAAATTCAGTCAGTTGATTTTTGACATAGGTGTCAAGAACTTATAATTGTCACTGAATGTTACTAGGAAAACTGACTATCCAAATAGAGATGAATGAAATTAAACCTTTATCTCTTCCCATATATAAAACCAGCTCAAACTTGATTAAAAATTTGAACATAAAGCCTGACACTCTGAAATGAATTCTTAGAAGAAAATGTAGGGAGAAATTTCCATGACACTGATCAGAACAATTAGTTCTTGGATATGAACCCAATAGAAGAGGTCCCAAAAGAAGAAACAGACAAAGTGAATTAAACCAAACTGCAAATTTTTCTGTGGTAAAGGAAATAGCAAAGTAAAGAGAAAACTCCTAGATTAGGAGAAAAATCAAAAACTTTATATTTGATAAAAAGGTAAACTATAATATATATTATGGGAAAGTCAAAGAATTCAATAGCAAGAAAGCAAATAACTGGGTTTAAAAACAGGCAGAAGACATAAATAGATATTTTTCTTTTTTAATTTGATTTAAAGAGAGGGGAAAAATAAAGCCAAACAGAAAAAATGGGTAGAAACAATACAGAATTTCAAAAAAAAAATGAACAGTAAGAAATCACTAGCTGATACATTACATATTGTCTTCCTGGATTTAGTTGTTCAAGTTACAAAATCAAAGCATACAAAGTGGACATTCAAACAGTGAGGCTGCAAACAGCTCCATTCTCTGATCAAACAAAAACTTAGCAACATAATTATCAATCCTACACCCTTAAATATACATGCAGTTATATCATTTAGAGCACCTGCTTTTCCTTTTTGCTTTTTAAGTCCATCTGTTTAGTTATATCATGTTTCAGTTTGCTCAGTATCTTGCTGATCTGTTTTGTTGTTGTTATTTACTTTTTAAAATTTTTATTTATTATTATTTTTTATTTTATTTATTTATTTTATTTTGAAGGTAGCAATTGAGGCAGTGCAGTGAAATTGGCACAGAACCTCACAGCAGGCCACCAGGACAACAGCAATAGGCACAATAGTACAGCTGGTTTTCCTCACAATAGTTGTTCTTTCAATAAGGCAGAGCAATATCGAAGGAAATACCGAAATTACAAGAACAGAATATTGAATAAAGCAATACCATTGATCAAAACAGAGCAAAACAGAGATAAAAATATTTGCCCTCAAAGAGATGGCAGAAGAAAATCCCCCTTATTTGCTATCTCACATATAGTCAAACTCGCAAGGCATGCTCAGATCTCCGGCCCTCACTTGCTAGCAGGGGGTTGGGGGGTGGATGTTTGATTCTTAGCCCGTGCACTGGTAGGCTCACAGCCGCCCACCAGAGGGGTGAACTGGCTTCCCGTTTTCCCAGCGCCCCAAGGTCCAACATGGCGCTTTGCAGATCTCAGGAAACACTGATATGGTTCTCACCCTGGGGCGGCAGCAGCTTGCCAGGCCACAACCACTTACCAGAGCAGCATGCTGGCAGCTGCTTGTTTTCCCCATTTCTTATAGATATTTTTCAAAAGGTGGCCCACAAATGGCCAACAGTTACATGAAAGAATGCTCAACATCATTAATTATCAGTGAAATGTAAGTTAAAGCTGCTATATGATATCAATTCATACCTGTAAAAATGACTATTATCAAAAAGATAAAATATAATTTTGTAGAGGATGTGGAGGAGTGAGAACTCTTGCACATTGCTGATGAGAATGTAAATTAGTATAGCCATTATGGAAAACAGTCAAAACATTAAAAATAGAACTATTATATGATACAAGTTGTTACTGGAAATATATCCACCATCTAGGAAATGAGTACATCAAAGATGTACATACAGTTCTGTATTTATTGGATCATCATTATAATAAGACATGAGATCAACCTTAGTGTCCATCAATTAAGTAGAGAATAGAATGGTGATTAGCAGAGAGATTGGGGATCTGGTGATAGAAAAAGGGGAGATGATGTTAAAAGGATACAAAGCCTGGCATGGTGGCTCATGCCTGTAATTCCAGCACTCGGGAGGCTGAGGCAGGAGGATCTTTGTGAGTTCAAGACCAGCCTGGGCTACAAAGTGAGCTCAAGGCCAGCCTGAACTGCATAGCTAGACCCTGTCTCAAAAAGACAAAAAAAAAAAGTTACAAAATTTCACTAGGATGGATGAATGAATTTTAGTGATCTATTACATAGCATGATTGACATGGTTGATAATAATGTATTATATATCTCAAAATCGAGAGAGTATATTCTAAATAATTTCACTTTGAAACTAAATGACATTATGAATACATTAACTAACCTAATTTAGTCATACCACAGTGTGAACACTTATAAAAACAACATGTTCTACCCTATGTATATATAATTAAAAATAAATGTGTTTTATTTAATGGACCATTCTAAGTATGGTTCTATATGGTAGACATCTAGTATCGGGGTAAATGTTTCTTGTTTCATGATGCTTATGAAGTGCTTTTGATCTGCATCTCAGAAGTCTAATTGTTACTAGGTTTAGAAACCAGTTGGTCCAGATTGTAACAAAAGGTTGATGGATGATAAGAGAGATATCATTAGAAACAGAATTGGATGAAGTGTATCTGAAATGTTTGAGCATCTGAAATAATTATTGATAGAAATTTGGCAGAATCCAGCACTTGGTATAAATTATCAACTGGAACTTTAATGAAGAAACTAAGTAAATCATTACAGCATCTATTGAGCCAGTCAAACTAGCAATCATGATTTACTATCATGTTAATTCATAGAAATTATTGATGAAGTTAGGAGTCTTTGTCCAGACCAGACATACATGTTTCTCCACTATACTAAGTCTAAATACTAAATAACATCTATGATAGAGGATAAGGTGTTTCACTATTCTCTCTTCTGCTGAGAAAATCAAACTGGCAAAGTATTGTAGAATACAGGAAAATTCTCACTTCAAAATGATCTTGAGAGCATATAAAAATGCAAAGTCTTGGTAATTACTTCATTATTCATATTAATTATTGTGTTACCATTTTAAAACAATTTTCATTTAAAAAATCCATAAAAGTTAGTCCCTGTCATACCTACCAATCATCAGGCAATCTTGTTACTTTCTGAACTAATAAGAAAGTAACTGCAAAATCTAAATGAAAAATCCCATTCCAAAGTATCAGTAGGATGTGGAATGTTATTCTGCTAAAATAAACTCAAAGGCCAGTGTAAATGATACTCCTATAATTCCTCATACCCTTCAAATCTTTTCTCCTCTTGATTCCCTAAATAAGATATTGGGATGCTGGACAGTCTTCTTTGATTTTTGAAGTGATATTACCCTTCCTGTTGCAAGCCACTGGAACAGTTAAACTTGTATCCCCAAATTCATGTAGCTAATCAGGAGCCTCATTTTCAGTCTCTGTTACCTAGGAGCAAGAGTCTTCCATTGTTGAAATGAACCCAATTTCCTGATATCTGCTGTATCCTAAAACATTCTACCTTTTCTCACAACATATTTGCTAAATCAGATAGTCCAGTTCCTAAATCCCAATAACTGGATTAGTCTAATGGAATTTTCAAGAACCTGTGGCATTCATCATATCAGTTACATTCGACTTAATCCTCCAGGAACCAGACTTTTCTCTGCTTTTCCATGATTTCTGTTCCGACTTCATGAAGCCTTTCTTCTTCCCTAAATCAGGTCTAGTTTTCCTTCTAATATACTACAAAACTGAGTAATATACCCTAACCATACCAGAAGACAGCAAAGTTATTTTTGTTAATTTTAATATTTCATTTTTACAATCATGCTGGATTTTGATTTTATAATCACTTGAAATTTTAAAACTAAACCAAATGGAATTCCAAATCCATCAGGTATTATGATATTCCATTTTTATTTTTAAAATGTTGGGACCTCACTTAAGGTTTTGTGGGGTTTTTGTACTTTAAGAAAAGTTACGAGGACAAACATGCACCATGTTTGTATTTTAATTCTATCACATTCTCCTTATGTATAGAGTCTACCAATTTTCTCATTTATTCTTAATTCTAAACAAAATATGTCTAAGACATTTGTTAGAAGAAGAGAGTAAATGTCAGAGCATAAACTCGACCTCATAGAGGAAGACAAAGGGTGGCAAGACTCCAAACAAGAAATCTAAGCAAATTGATTAACTCCATTTATCCCAGAGTACGTAATAAGACACAGTGGATCTGAGAACAGTATAGTACTCAAAGCACAGCAAAAAGCAACAATTTCCAAGCTTCCGAGTCCTTTGAATTGGAAGTGTGGGCCACTGGGGTATTTTACAGAGGAAGAACCCAAATCTAAGGACTCAGGTTTTTCTAGCCAGCAACAAACAAGCCACTTTACCTCCACCAGAAGAAAATAGTACCGCAATATTCATACTCTAATCAATTTGAACTACTTCATATCTTAAATGACAAGTTAAATAAATGATTCTGGATTAACAGACACAGGCTTTGCAGCTGAGTATATTCAATGATGACATGTATGGACTACGGGAGATTATAGAAAGCTGCTTTTCCCAATTATCTTAGAAGCCCTTAAATATTTTTATTTTAAACCATACTATTTTATACCATTGACATACCTCACAGATCTAGAGAACACACTACTAAAATTCATTTGGAAACAGAAGAAACCTAGAATAGCAAAGGCAATTCTAGGCAACAAAAGCAAGGCAGGAGACATCTCAATTCCTGACTTGAAACAGTACTATAAAGCCACAGTGGTAAAATCAGCTTGGTACTGGCAAAGAAATAGACCTGAGGATCAATGAAACAGATTAGAAGATGAAAGCACAACTACAACGACACTCAGCCACCTGATATTTGACAAAGGGGCTAAATATGTCCACTAGAAGAAGGATAGTCTCTTTAATAAGAGATGTTGGAAAAATTGGCTCTCTACGTACCGAAGACTGAAACTAGATCCATGCATATCACCATGCACAAAACTAAAGTCTAAATGGATCAAAGACCTCAATATTAAAACAGAAACACTAAATCTACTGGAAGACAAGGTAGGTAGAAGTCTTGGAGACATAGGGGTAGGCAAAGAATTCATGAACAAAACGCAAACTGCATGGGAAACACTTCAAAGAATCAACAAATGGGATCTCACATTATTGAAAAGTTTCTGCACTTCAAAGGAAATCACCAACAGAGTGGGAAAAAATTTTAACCAGCAACCCCTCAGACAAGGGACTTGTGTCCAGAATATATAAAGAATTGAAAAACATCAAGCCCCCCAAATTCAAAGTCCCTCTCCAAAAATGAGCATCTGAGATGAGCACACAGTTCTCAGAAAAAGATTTACAAGTGGCAAATAAATACATGAAGAAATGTTCGCCATCACTGGTCATTCAAGAAATGCAAATTAAAACAACATTGAGATTCCACCTTACTCCGGAAAGAATAGCTGCCATCAAGAAAACAACTGATAACAAATGTTGGTGAGGCTGTGGGGAAAAAGGAACACTGCTCCACTGTTGGTGGTAATATAGACTGGTGCAACCATTATGGAAATCCATATGGAGAATTCTCAGAAGACTAGGATTAAAAACCCCATTCAATCCAGCTATCCCCCTCCTGGGCATTTTCCCCAAAGAACTGAAAAGTTCATATCATGATGATATATGTGCACCCATGTTCATAGCTGCACAATTTGTGATAGCTAAATCCTGGAAACAACCAAGATGCCCACCAACTGCAGAGTGGATGAAAAAGATGTGCCATTTTTATACAATGGATTATTACTCAGCTATAAAAAAGGATGATCTTGAGGCCTTCATAGGCAAATGGAGACAACTTGAGAATATCCTCATTAGTGAAATAAATAAGAATCATATTTATAAATATCATATTGTGTCTCTAGTGTAAAAAGTAAATAAGAATTATAAGTGTAATAAAACCAAGATGTGTAATTGCTATTGTAAAAAAAAGAGGAAAAGAAAGTGCTCTAAAGGATATAACTGCATGTATGTTTGAGTGTGTAAAATAGATGACCATATTGCTGAATCCTTGTTGGATCTTTGAGCAGAACTGTTTGTTGTCTGACTGTTTGAATATTTACTATGTACCCTTTAACTTTGTAACTTGAACAACTACATCCAGGATGACAGTATGTAATTTATAAATTACTGATTTCTTATTGGGGCTTTTTCTCATACTCCTTTTTCTTTCTTTCTTTTAGAATTCTGTATTGTTGCTACCCTTTTTCTGTTTTGTTTTGTTTCTTCTCTTTAAATAAAATTTAAAAATGTATAATTACTATTGTAAAAAAAGAGGAAATAGGAAGCACTATAAAAGATATAGCTGCATGTATGTTTAGATGTGTGGGATTGATGACCATATTTCTAGGTTCTTGTTGGATGTTGAACAGATCTGTTTGTACTCTCACTGCTTTAGTGTCAACTTTGTGTGCTTTAATTCTGTAACTTGAATAACTATTTCTAAAAGAACAATATGTAATGTATCAACTAGTGATTTCTTACTATTTATCTTCTTTTCTTGAAATTCTGTAATATTTCTACCTTTTTCCTGTTTTTTTCTCTTTAAATAAAAAAATATGAAAAAACCATACTATTTTAGTAAATTTTTCATCACTAAAACACTATACTAGACATCCATAATTAAAGGAGTAGAGATTTATTTTGGCTCACTGTTACAGTCCATGATCAGGTGGCTCAAAGGCAGCCAATTGCATGGCAAGTGACAGAACAGAGGAAAAGCATTTTTCATCATGGAAGTCAGGAAGCAGAAAGAAAAGGGAAAAGACTGAGAAGGAGATACACCCTTCCAGGCCACTCCTCCAGTGTCCTACTTCTAACCAGACCCCACCTCCAAACAGCAACTCAGCTATGAACTAATAAACTAATCTACTACTTAGTGTCCCAATGACCTAATCACCTTCAAAACATTCTACCCCTGGCCTCCAAAAGGTTCAGGTCCATGTCTTCATGCATAACACATTTAGTCCAGCTCAGAGTCACCAGAGTCTTAACTGTTCCACTACTGTTATGAAGTCCAAGTCCAAAGTGTCCTCTGAGATTCAAGGCAAAATTTAACTTTGAGTCCCTATAAAAATCAAAAAGAAAGTTAAATAGTGCTCACATACATTGACACAGGATAAACATTCCTACTTCAAAGGAAAGAAAAGGAGGAGTAGAAAGTAATGGATCCAAAGCAAGAACCAAAATCTTGAGGGCAAATATTAAATACTGTATTTCCATGTCCAGCCATGGTGATGTGAGAGCTACAAACTGCTTGGGCAGCCCCTCCTGTCCTATGTCATTGCTGATTGCAGCTCTCATGCCATCTTTTTGGGCTATCTTTGCTCACTGCTTGATGTTTTTCTCAGCTGGTGTTCCATGTTCCTGGGTTCTCCAATTTCCTGGCGGTCCCTCTTACAGCTTTGCTCTAACAGGTTCTAAACCCCCCATGCTCTCATTAGGGGCACATTGCCTACTCTTGCAGGTCTTCTGAAATCTTAGTGTAATCCTGCAACAATTTTTGCATTCTGAATGACTCTAAAACCAGCACTATCTGGATAATTTTAGTGTCTGCTACCAGCCAAACTAAGCAATAGCAAGTCCCCCTTGGATCATAGTTAAAGAGCCCTTTGAGTACATGTATGTCTGAGCACGCAGACATGAATTTCTAAGAACCAATTTTCTAGTTGACCCTTCTCAGCAGGTTACCCTAGAGAGATCTCAAAGCAAAATCTTTCAAACAGGTTTACTTCTACCTTATACTCTTGAGCTAGTGAAGGGTGGAATCTTGCTGATTCCTGAGATGTCTTCAAGGGGTTTTTTGTATTGCCCCGATGCAAAGTATCTGATTCCTTTTTAATGCTAATATTTTTTAGCAACCATGCTTTTGTTTGCTCCAACGTTTTAGGTGCTTCCTCTTTGGAGAAACTTTAAACTTTTCAAATGAGTTCATGTTTCTGAATCTAACTGTAAAGTTCATTAAAAACAAGTAGTGTCCATATTTCACTGTAAATGATTGGCTGCCTTGAAATTTCCTTTGGATAAGTCTTTTAAATCTCAGTTTCCTGGAAAATTTCAGGATGTAAGCAAAATGAAGACAGAGGATAATATACATGCTCTTGACTTCACTGCCCATAGAGTTCTTGTTTCCAAATCACACAAGTCATGTCTTAGACGTCTGCATTTTTATCAGCACTCTGGTCTTCTGAGCTCTGATAGAATGTCCAATCAAGCTCTGCTTACAATATTCTAGGGATCCTCTAGCAAATATCTCTAAACTTTTCCAAATCCCTCACATAAATCAGTTCCAAAAGCTTCTAAACCACATGGTCAAGTACAGTCACTGCAATAATGTCACCTTCAGTACCAAATTCTGTCCTAGTCACTTTCTCATCATTGCGATACAATAGCCAATATTAGAATCTTAAAGGAAGAAGTTATTTTTAGCTCAAGGTTAGAGCCTATAGTCAGATAACTTTGAGGCAGAAACAGCATGGCAAAGGGATGTAACAGAGGAAAATTTTCTCACATCATGGAATCCAGCAAGCATAGAGAGAAAGAAGAGGCCAGCCAGGGAGATACACCATTCCAGGTCACACCTCCAATGACCTGCCTCTAACCAGGCCAATGTTTAACAGCAAGTCTAAACAAAGTATAAGTATCGTGTCTCCATGGCCCAATAACTTCCAGGCATATGAGGCTTTTGAGGAACATCCCAGATCTAAAGCATAACAGTGACAATGGCACATTTGTGATGATTTTCCTATATGAAAGAATAAGAAATGTAAGGGTTTGATCTTTCAAGAAAATAATCTTTTCAAATATTTAAACTTAGTTGAATTTGTCAAATTTATGACCTGGAATTTGTGATAGATATTATAAATATATACCTATATTTTAAAATCAGTGTATAATTTCACCTAACAGCAATCAGTTTTAGAATGAATAATGTCTTGGAGTTATAGTCAGAAGGTTTGAATTTTAGTCATAAATCTATCACTTGCCTACAGTGGAACCTTAGAGAAATACTTCTTCAGGTTTCTAACACTTCCTATTCTGCCTGATGTAGTTTTGATCTTGAATATCATCCAAAATCTTGGATGTTGAAGGCCTCATAACAATCTTCTAGCATTATTTGGAGGTAGTGGAACTTTTGGGAGATAGAGCCTTACTGGAAGGAAGGTAAGTCATTGTGGTGTGTTCTGGAAGAGGATATTTGGATCCTGGTGCTTTCTCTCTCTTTTTGCATCCTGATTGCCCAGAAACAAACAGGTCTCCTCCTCCATAGGCTCCCACTATAATGTTCTTTACTTTTCATAGGACCAAAGCAATAAGAATAAGTGACCATGTAATGAAACTTTTGAGCTGATAAGCCAAAATAAACTTTTTCTTATTTGAAGTTGATTCTCTAAGGTATTTTATCACAGTGATAGGAAAATAATTAACGTAAAACAAAAATACCACTCTAAAAATGACTAGCTTATAAAGATTTTGTAAATGATGAACATACAATTCAAGGAAAAGGTGATGAACATACAATTTCTTCTAAAACTCTGGAAGATCAATAAATAGCCTAGTAAATAAATTTAGAGTTTGCTTAAGACTCACATTTCAACTTCCTTGAAAATATTTGAAGGAATAAATTCAATGGCTGATGATATACTCAAATAAATGGTTTCAGTGAATGGTTCAACTATTTATATGGACTGACATGGTATTTTCAATGCTCATGTATTTGTAGTCATAATTTATCTGGCTACCACTAGGAGATAGTAATGTTATTTGCATTATATAATTAGAATATAAAACAGTTTTGATACTTTAATGGAGCAATTTGAATTATAATGAATAAGCTACTTGATATTTATGAAAATAACAAATTGGTACACAAACATCAAAACACACATTTATATGACATAAAGAAGATATGAATCAGGACAAAGTTTTAAGAAATATAAGCCTCAGCCTAAAACAATTTTATTTATAAAACGAACTGTATTCACCGTATAAACCAACAATTAGGGGAGAGAACAAATACAGATTTAATACTTCAACCTGAGAAGAGTTATTTTCACTGTTTCTAAAGCTTATTGCCAACAAAATGTGTAACTAAAGGGCTCCCTTCCTTAACTTCCTTCAAAACAATGGAGCTCAGGGTGAATGAAAGACTCCAGTATAACTGTTTGAGGGCATTGCTGTTCCTCCTGCAGGCACTGCTTGGTGCTGTGACAAGTTGGGAACTAGACGTGCCTGTATAAAATTCTAGTACTGACTCAGAAGGTACCCACCACCTACAGTGACAGGAAAATTTCTCCAAGTACATGATGTTATTATTCCTGCTTTACAGATGAGCAAACAGACGAACTGAAGTTGAGAACTTGTGCCTAAAAGAATAAAGCAAGATTCAGACCTAAACTCTTTAGTTCCAGAACCTTCTTATATCTGATTGTGCACAACACAACTTTATTAGTTTTATTATTATGGATTTATTATTAATTTCAAAAGTGTACTGTTTCTAAAAATCGTAAAACTTAGTACTACCAACAGAAAACTTCAACATTCAGTTCAAGTCCCCAAAGCAGTACTGTACTTAGTTATTTAGGATCTTGAATGTGTTGTAATTTTAAAGTTGTTCTTAGGTCTTTATCTACTTAGTTTTACAAATTAAAAAAATTTCAAAATGAACTCTAAAGTATGCTCTACAGAAAAAAGAAAAGAAAAAAAAGAATAAGAAATGAATGCAGAGCTCAAGGAATTTTCTGTTTTTCAATCACATATGAAAGAATCTTATTAAATGGCCTCTTTGGACTATTTCTAAATTATTAATAAATATGCTTTTACTTCCTGACTAGATTTTTAAACTTTCCTTTGAAATTCATCATTCATCATCCATTTCAAGGCAAGAAAATATTGAGAAAAAATATGCTGCACATTCCCTTTAAGATTATAAAGTTTTGTTTTCCAATTCACTTTTCAATCCTAATATATTTAGTGAAATAGAACATATTTTTAAGGAACACTCTTATTCCATTGTATTCTAATTAATCCTCTCCCCTTCAGTGTTTTCCTATTATTTTTTGACATTAAACCAGCTTATTTTTAACAAACACCTTACCATTTCTTAGCCATAAAACTGTAGCCCATGTCCAAAACATAGAATATAATATATCTGATCAACTTTTGTCTGAAAGAAGCCATTCTTTCTTCACTAAATTTTCAAAAATGTGTATCTGAGTCCAAGTACTATAAATTGTTTCATTTAAAATAGTGATGGTTTCATAAAGAAAATCTGTAATCAACTCTACATTTTAACAATTATACAGTAAAATTAAGCTATACTCACTATTAGGGCAGGGGCTGTACATTACTCAACATGGCTTTCTGGTACTCCATGGTGTCCTGGCATTGAAGAAACTCAAAATCATCCATATGATTTTATTTGTTAAACCTTCTCAATAATTTAGTAATTATTACTATTTCAATCTGCAAAATTAAAGACAAAAGCCCTAATACGTTAAAAGTTCTGTCAAATTCACTATTGACAGACCAGAATTCTAAATACTGGCTTCTATGATTACTTCTATGGCTCTGGTGGCATACTGAGGAAATTTTGGTTTTTCTTTCCTTCTTGGTGAGTGTTAGGCTCAAAATGTGCAATCAGTCATCCTAGAGAAGCCTTTTGAATTTGGATGCAGTGAGGCAATCAGTTAATTCACCAAAATCCTATCAGGCAATTTAACCTAGAAAAGAACAAGAGCAAAATAAAAAATAAATAAATATCATTGATTCTCCCAAAGGCTCATTTTTGAACAGAGATGTTGTTCTAAGTTAATTCTACTTTTTAAGATAAAGGTAAACCAAGTAATAAAAATGCCTCCATTTATTTGGAATCTTTTAGATGTAGTCTTGGGAGGAAAAAATAAGTGCCTCTTCCAAAATCTATGATTAGCCAGGCCATGAACTACTATCATTACACTGATCTTTTAATTCATTTCTACCTTTGTTAATAGATGTTAGGGAGAAGCCCAGCTGAAACTTACACATACTGATTCTGTGCCAGACCTATGAGGTTCTCAGTGAGTACCAATTATCTTCCAGTTCTGTTTTCGCTTCTCTGGTCTGCTTCCACGCATGCCTTGACAGATCTGAGAACATCATTACCAAGCTGCTTCCTTGCTGAACTGAGAGAATTCTTTCAGTTTTCCTGGGCTTGGTTTTTAGGGGTATACAAATACATCCAGGGATTCCTTGCAAGTGTGTGCATAACCTTTAAAGGAAAACAGACATTTGTAAGTATGTTAGCGGAATGGCTAAGTAGTGGCTGTATGAATATTTCATGTTTCCTCTGGGCCATCGCTTCTGTAACCTGTTTCTAAAGTGATAAAAAGAGAAAGAGAGACAGAGCAAGAGAAGCCAGTTTCCATAGGAACAAATGTAGCAATGGAAAAAAGAAAAACCTGTTAGGCTAGAGTGCTGCCTCCAGATAAGCCGAATTCACACTGTCAGTATTAAGAGCAACACATTTACCTAATTTAATTATGTTTTCAAAATTTATCTCTAAAAATCTTCCATATTTATTATGCAAAAAATTTAAATTATATATAAATATAGACTATCTGGCCTTTGAAAGTAAAAACATTTTAAATCAGAAAATTAATTATAATTTTTATTTGGATTGATAAAATTTTAACACTAGTGGATAAACCAGCATAAAAGTAAATAAGGAGAAAATTAATGTAATAGAAAATAATTATTTTTCTTATTTATTAATTTTATAGGAGTATACTCTGCTGTAAAATGTGCCACCTATTTAGCAAAGAGTGAAATGTAAAAAATAGTAGTCATCATCAATAACCTAAAACTTACCTAATTTTATGAAATGAATTAATATGAAATAATTTAATTTGAAAAAAATTGTTACTTACAAATAACTTCGTATGAAAAATAAAAGAACACAAGATTAACCTGCACTGTATTTTAAGTGTTCGAACAAAGAAGTCCATTTCCAAAAAAAAATCTGTATTTCTCGTGTAAACTCCAAAACTCCTGTATATTGCGTTTGAAGAAGAGTTTAGGTGTGACAATTCAACAACACATTTATTCTAGACACCTCAGAACTTCCTTTGAACTATGGTTTCTTCTCTGTTTCCATGTCCAACTTTTCATAAAACTCTGCATCCTGTCACTTGCCTTTCCTTCTCCAGGACCTCGCTCCAGCACTCTCCTCTGCAAGGGGGTCTAAGGCCCTGCAGTGCAGGATTATAATGCTCTAGAACAGACAGCATTTTTTTTAATTTGTTAACTCACACATGAAAGCTGCACATATCTGTGGGATATATGTGATACTTTTATGTATTCATATATTATGTAATGCTAAAACCAAGGTAAGCATGTCTCCTCAAACACATCATTCATGGTGAAAACATTCAAAGTTCTTTCTTTTACCTTTGTGAAATATACAGTATATTACTTTATTTAGAATCATATTACTTACTGTATAACAGTACCCCGGTATTTTACTCTAACCTAGTGGCAACTTAGCACATATTGATCAACCTTTGCCATCGCTTTCCTACTCTCCTCTAGTAACCACCATTCTACTCTCAACTTCTGTAAGGACTTTTTGGACAAGCCCCAAAGCACAGAAAACAAAACAAGAAAATGGAAAAATTACACAAACCCCATGAGAGTTCAGATCTTCTACCTGGCAATATGACACACAGATGCAAAAGAAAGACAAAGACAGAATATTCTGTAGTTGAAGAGCTCTGAGATAACCCAGTGCTTCTGTAAAACAAAAGGCCGCAAGTCCAAAATCTCATGGCTTTTATTGGTTTCAATTAGGGAGGTGGGTGGGGGCTCACAGCTAGGAAAAAGAAACTTTTCAGGCTTTGGCTATAAGGTGAAACCGAGCAATTTTGTACCAGGCACAGTGGCTTTCCAATTAGCAATACAATGGATAGTTTGATGTATGCAAGGCTGGCACCCTTACTGCCAGGAAGGTATAAAACTTTTTGAGTCCCATGGCCTCAGCTGAGATATTATCTCATGTCTTAACCCTAGAATCTCCCAGGCTTTTGCTCAAGCCCCCACTCCAGCCATCAACAGGAAGCTCAATTCTTGCCCACATGCTGCAATGAGACACACTGGTATCTTGGTCACAGTCAATCACATTCTTTAGTCAATTTACAAAACATCTGGTTCAAGATAGGCCAGCTCTGCATATCTCAATGAGTAGGTTTTGTCATAAAGGTCAAGAAAGATGGAGGAAAGGGCTTCATTTCTCCAGAGAATGCAGTTTGGCAGTCTCCCACAAAAAATAAATAAATAAATATAGGACTACAACAAACTCTACATAGTAAAGTAAACAATCAACAACCTATAAAAAGGAGAAAGATATATATCTAATAAGAGGTTAGTATTGATTTCCAGAATATATAAGGAACTCAAAAAAAAATAAATCTCAATAGCACAAAGGAAACCCTGTTTTAAAAATTACCAATGACTGAAATAGACATTTCTCAAAAGAAAACATACAAGTAACCCATACATATTAGAAAATATACCTTGCATTTTTTTGTTTACTTGCCCACACTCCCTATCCAATGAGTGTTTCTCATATGTTTGTTAGAAAGAACCCTTTAAATAAATATGTAACAAAAACAACTGATCGGAGGTTGATGCATTTCATTTTCCAGGGTGGTCTACATTTTTAAAAGATTCATATTATAAATTAATTTACTGATTCAAATCTCTTGTAAACAGGAAAATAAGTTTTTAAGTAAATAAACTCAAAAAGAATCTATGATACTAGAGTTTGGACAGCAACCCAACTGCAGACCCTGATAGCCCTCCAATACACATAGTTTTAAAAACTAGCTTTTCAAATATAACCATCAGCTGTGGAGCAAAATGTGAGGAATTCAGAAACAACTTTATTTGTTCTTCACAGCCTAGACACAAAGCTTGATTTTTATTTCTGAAAATAAAGATGAGATTTAAAATGGGAATACTTAAACATCAGCAAGAACCAACAGATATCTTTCCTTATTGTCCCTTCTCAAGTCTGCAGAAGACTGAAGGCTCATTCTTGAGACAGTAAGATAGAGACTTATTTGAAAGCTGAAGAAGCACAAAAAGACCATATTAGAAGAACAAGAACCCATATTAATGTTGCAAATTTAAGTCAAAGTCTCTCAGACATAGAATAAATTTTGAAAACCCAATTTCTTCCCTCCATTAGGATCCCAAAATGATTTCAAATAGGCTTAATAATCTCCACATCAAAGATATGAAACCTCATTTTAGGAAATTTTCCTCACCAAGACAAAAATCTAAATATATGGATATTAATGAATATTTTAAAATAGTCCCATATATGAATGCACTTATTAAACGAATTTCAAAATATGTAAAGTGAAAATTAACAAACCTACAATCTACACAGGTGAAGATTTTAACATACTGTTCTTTGTAATTGATAAGCAGAGAACATGTCCATAATAATATAGACATTTTTAATAACAGTACCAAAACTTGACCTAACAGGTATTTATACATTACACATAACTATACAATGTACATTCTTTCTAACCACATCATGAAACACCCACCAAGAAACACATGTTGTGTCATAAAACAAAGTTTATTAAGTTCAAAGAAATTGCAGTCATATATTTTAAATCACAGTTATTTTATTTATAAAAAAATCATGTGATACCTAAAAATTCTCAAAGAACAAAGAAGAAATCACTAGAGAAATTAAAACATATTTCTTGTGAAATTATAATAAAAATACAACACACCATTACTAGCCGAATGCAGCTGAAGCAGAGTTTAAAAGAAAACTTATAGCTTAAAATATTCATATGCAAAAAGAAAAATGCAAAGTCAGTGATCTGAAACATTGAAATAGATAATGGACAAAAAATGGGAACAAATACACACAAATCCCAGTCCAAATGAGGAACACAGCCAGGTACAATATTTGATGTATGTTGACATGAATAATCCTCACCAGAGGCATTTGTAAAAATGCAGGATTATTAAAATATAGATCAAATTACAGTTTTTCATTATGAAGCAATTGTTTAGTATGCTCTTCACAATGAAGAGTTTCATTTGGCTAACTTTTGGAGAAGTTTTCAATTTCATTACAAATTAGGAAACTGTTAATTAAAAATCACAATAATAATTCACTGCATATCACCCAAACACATGAAAATGCCAAGTGTTACAAGGGTGTGAAACAACAGGTATTCTTACACTGTTGGAAGTTTAAATTGATACATAACCACTTTGGAGAACTGTCTGGCTGTATCTAGGAAAAGCTACACGTATTCATATCCTATGATGGCAACTTATTCCTTAGTATGTTCCTTGTACTTACATATTGATCAAAACCCATGTATAAAAGGGTTCCAAATATTGCTATTTAAAGTGTGTCAAAATAAAAGCTACCAGTGTCTGCAAAAGATAGACAAGTTTTAAGTTATGATGTTCATAGAAGTACATACTATACAATAATAAATATGAAAAATTAAACATCTGCAAAGGGCAAATGAATACATAAAATGAGTAATACATATAATGAGGAAAAGAAGCACCATCCATTAAAAATCATACATTCAAATACTTCTTTTCATATGAATTTCAGAAACAGGGAAAACTATTCCAAAGTGGAAGAAGTAGGAATATATTTAACATTGGAAGGCTAGGTAGTGAATAATAAGGGGTGTAAAGGTAATTTGTGGGATCTAACAGTGTTCTCCTGTCTTGTATGGTATTTTTAAAGGTTCTCTCTTGGTACAGTTTCATTGAGTTGTACTCACAGAATTTGTTCATACTTCATTTGCCTGTTATATTTCAAGATTCCAAATAAAAACAAAAATATTTCTCTTTATTTCTAATTAGACTTATTAAAGTCACCATCAAAGTATTTTCAGGATCAAGGTTTCTTATGCCTAAAACTACCAACCACTGTTCTTTGTAGCATTACATTGTGTTAAAATGATTTATACTGTTCTGTCAGTTTTCATATTTATTATGCATTGTTGGAGTGTTCACACAAATGAGAGAACTTCAGCACTCTCAAAATCAAGTAGCAGACCAATATTTCATTGTGCCAATTGTTTTCTAAGTAGTAAAATTCCATACAATGCTCCTGCAGCCAAGTCAAACTTTTTAAAAGCAAAGTCATGTTTTACAGCTCCCTGTAGTTATCTAAACTAGTTCCCTTTGGAAAGAGAATGCTTTGCTTTCTACAGCCAAAAATGTCTATGTAAAGTCATAGTCCTAAAAAAAAAAAGGCATAGTCCTACTCTCTACCACTAGAGATACCACTGGCAAAATTTAATATGTATTTCTCACATTCTATTAATTTTCCTTTTCTCTAGTAGACATGTGGAAAAGCTATCGCTGATTTTTTGCATGCCAACTTTTGAGAAGCTTTAAATTAAACAAAAGAACATTCATAGAAATATGGATTATTTTGGGTTCCTAGTAAATTAAAAACTTTCTTTGTTATTTGACAAAAATCAGTAGTACTACTAACTGATGTAGTTAACTACAGGTGCTTTGGAATTTAGCATGTAACCATAATTTACTAAATAAAAGATACTGCTGGCATTCCTTTCATACAACTCCTTTTTATAAACTTTAATAGCCACAAGTAAGAAAAGACCACTTAAAGAGGCATTTATCAATAGGATATTTACTTTGTTTTTCTTTTTATATTTAAAGTATGCTGTATTTCTAAAAGGAAAAACTAAATTCTATTCCCACTCAGATTAACTGTAATTCTTACAGCAATCTTGTCAATGTGTCACAGTTATGTGATCAGGAATAACTGTATTGAGCACCAAATATATAAGTTGAAAATACCTATGTTATTAATCATCAAGGGAGTCTATCACTTTGGTGGTGTCTTCCTCAATTTTACCCAGTAGCCTGAACAACAAGTGTGTGTAATGGAAGTTGTCAAAGGGTGGGTTTGGGTCAAGATAAATATGTAAAATCAAAATTATTCAGACATTAAAGATTACTTTTGTGAAGTAGATCTAATATGATTAATTTAGAGGGAAGAGTAATGGTTTTTTTGCCTTAACACAAGAGCTCTTTTAAAACTACACTGGAATTTTACATTTACCTGGAATTTGTAAAGTAAGTGACAGCAACCTAAAATGGGAGCATGCCTAACTTCGTTGCTGTCCAGGTTTTTCTACTGGAAAACTACAATTATAAACTGTTTTATACTGTTACCTTCTGTGAAACAAATCCATTTTGCATATTTTCTAATAATTATAAGGGATTTTGTGTTTTATTGCATTCTATTTATATCAAATCTTTTCTTACACTTTCATGGTTTCTGAATTGATTTCTGTTTTAGTTTCTATGGTAACTGCCAGTTGCCTACCTATAAATAGATATTTTATAATAGCAGGCTTATGAAAGTTCAAATTTTAAGCACCCTTCTGCAATAAGGAGAACTGCTAGAAAAATAGCATATGAGTCAACATTTAAGGAAAGAGATACCTGTCAAGATATAAAAATAGAATAAAATTGAAAATTCAAGTAGCTGCATGCTGCTGGCATATACTGAAAAGTTGAGCATTTAAAAACAAAGACGTGAAGTTAAGATATATTTAAATTTAGCCTCCACTGAAAATTCATGATCTCTTTTTAAGTCACATTTATTTATTAACTACATCCAAGCCCTCTAGATTAGGTTCCTTCATTGAAACTTGTATTTTTTAACTCAGTTTTAGAGCAACATATATGGGTATTGCCCCTGGGTAAGAGTCACAGAATAAATTATCTCCAATCTGTCTTTTTATCTTTTAACTATTTTTTTATGACTTCATTTGTCATGAAGGTATTGCAATTCATAAAGTCAAATGTCTCAGTATTCGTGGTTTTAGAGTCTGGGTTTCACTTAGGTAGTCTTTCCTACAATGAGATTTTAAAAACATTCCCTCAAATCTCTTTCTGTTCATAAGTGTTCTTTAAAGTATATATTTAATCAATCTGGAATGTGTATGCTTATTTTGAGATATTTTTATAGAATGTTAGTGACATTATCAGCACTTATATTTTCCACTCTAAGTTTAAGGATTTTATCATAAATTAAATTTCAAATGTACATGCTTTCAAATGCACAGGATTTATTTTTGGACACTTTATTATGATACATTCGTTCACTTTCCTACTCCAACACTGACATTAGTCAGCTAGGATGTTTAAATATCTAGTCACGTATTTCCAGTGTATGTTAGTATTATGTTTGTTTACCCTTCTATGAACAGTAGAACCAGTTTAAAAGTTTCAGAAAGTCCCCATTATTATTTGCATTTAGTTTATTATGTAACTAAAAGTTTATTTCTACATAATGTTCACTTTCCCATGGAACACAGATATGTCTATTTATTCTGTTCAGTCTTATGTCCAGTAGTAAACTTATGAAATTTTATTTCTTTCTCAGAAAAAAACTTTGTCTAGAATTGTGCAGGTATTATTTCTTTTTTGCTATTGTGCCTGGAATATTATTTTCAGTCACTTTTTCTAATTATTCATTGTTCTTCATGCTACTATTTCTGGCATGTTTATTTATATTTCTGTGTTGTATTTAATTGCATTCTCTTGATGGTTTTATTGGTTTTTCAGTTTCTTTATATATTTAAAGACATACTAAAATGCTTTCACTTGCTTTACATATGTCTTATAAACAATATGTTTAGTTTATCAACTATCTGGCACAGTTTTTAAAAAGATCTAGGCAAACAACAAAATCTTGGAGGAAAACAAAACTAGACACAGATAACTATATATAGATCTGTGTATACATCTGCCTTAATTAATATATGAGTATCCAGAATGATGAACATAATTCTGTAGAAGTAATATATTATCATTTTTTTGTAATAAAATGAATAAATTCAAATTTTTCCTAGATTTTATATATTACACAATTTCATATGATATAATAAGCAATTATTTGTGGGCTCCTTAAAGTCTGTGGATCCTTATTTATTTTGGGGTCTCAGACCTACCCAGTGAATTCATTCAGTGTCATTGGATAAATCAACCAATATTATTATCCTAAGTACTTTATGCTAACAAAGAAAAGACTGGAGTTTGATTAAAAACTATGAAATTTTACTTTGCTTTGCATTGATTGTGTTTTACACCACATGTGATCTTAATGAATGATTTTCATATGTGACAGTACATTTGTTTTATTTTCCTCTTTAATCAGAATTAAGTGTACCTGTGAATGTCTCACACATACAAGAATATGGAAAAATGAGAAATTCCTCTTCTAATATTGCCTAATATTCTAGAAAAATTTTTGAGCCAAAGTGCTAGTATCATCTGAATAAGGGTGAAATTTCTTCTTTTGGAAATCGATTACAGCCATCATTAGTATTATACTTTTTGGATAGATTTATGACATGACTTAACAAATTGTATTATTTGTGCCCTTTTAATACAGGAGTTACAATTTATATATTATTCACAGTGTCTTAGCATAGAATAGTATGAATTCTTCCTAACAGTTTAGGTTTACATTAATCACTCTTTTGGAAATTTCTTCAGAACTACTGTAATAGCATAAAAAATATGCAAGAAGCTAACTTGATTTTATTCACTCAGTACAATGTCCCATTAGTGGATGCATTTCGGCATTTATTTCAGTGGCTACTGTGTAATGAAATATGTCAGACATTGAATGCCTATTAGACATTTAAGCTGCTTTGTATGTAAAAGCATGAGTTGACCTTATCAGATACATAATAACTGAAGTAATTGTATCTTGTACTAATATAAATGTCTTCCATTAGAACAAAAATGAGAGTCAATTAAATTACATTATGAAGTTATTATTTCTGATATTTGGCAGCTACTAATTATATATTTCTGTAACTAAACAAACCCACTCATTTCTTCACAGCTATATTTGTTATGCTTTCATTAAATAATGCTTTTTTAAATATTTAGTAGTTAAAAGTATTAGAAAAAGTAGTATAAAAACTCAAATATCAGCAATGTGTTCTATTTATTGATCAGTTAAGACAAGGAGTATACACAGAGTATAAATTATTTCCACCAACATTCATGCACAAGTTGTTTCATTTGAATATATTGTCAGAAAAATGACTAAAAGAATAAGTTGTGAGAGGGAAAAATCTCTTAATATCTAAGAGATAAAATCATTAATATCATTCCTCTGTGAGGAAAGGGCTAGTTCTAGAAACTAGACATCATAAGACTTGTCTCTATTCTGTATTAACTTTCACTATGTTATCTTTGATGTCATATTGGCAGTGGTGAAGTTCTAGATCAAGAATATCCCATTTGATTTCTCCCTAATTCACCTTCTGATTGTCTATTCCCTGTCACAACATACTTTCTGTAAGCCTATGAATTGTCTATACAATTAGAGGCATGAGTGCTCTCCTTTGTATATGGTCCAATCTTTTGTCTCTATGAATTTTAAAATATGAAAATATTAAACTTTGTACTCTTACATACATAAGTATGCTATGAATTATGATAACTTTATTCAAAAATGTACCTAATGTTAAACAATTTGTTTCATGTAAATGTAGAAATCTTTCACAGTATCCAGTATCTTTAACAGGTTTTGCATGCCTTAACCTATCTACATGGCTCCAAAGGTCAAGTTTTAGTTCTAAGATTTGCATTCTCTTGGTTAAGATTTGCATTTTTGTCCTATCCTAGCCTCAGTTCTCTCACACCATTTTGGAACTATTCCATTACAAGATAGTTTCCTTCATATTTATCACCAGAATACATCTCCAATGCAGAAGTAAGAGGGAAGTATAGAGGAGAGACTACAGGCCAAAATTTTCCCCATCTCTGATATGTAATCTGCTAATGCTTCTTCCTGCTGTGCATGTAACATTTCATGCCTTCTCACTCACCAGTCTTTGCCTGGAGCCTATGAATGCATCCTTCTTTCAGGGTCTTCCCAGCCTTCTTGAGAAAAGAGCCTTTAATTCTAGTTAAGAACCTTACTTAGATTATGCTTTTGCTAACATGTGGACTCAGCTATCTTTGCTAAACTGATCATTCAGATTCCAAATCTCTCTCTTCAACCAAAATACATCATTGATTAAATCATTACACCTTGGGTTTTAAATTTTACTTCCAAGTCTGTGTATCATTTTTATAGCCAGTATATTCTCCAATTCTCAGTCCCCAAAGCCTACCATTATTTCTTTTCACCTAAAATCAAGAAGAATTCACCGAGTGATGACTATGCACACAGGATGTGGAATACAGAGAAGTATAAGCACTGGTCCATGTCCTAGGAAATCAACTTTTAAAAACTTGGGTTTCTTTCAGTGCATTCTAATGTCCCATGGGGATGGAGTGATGTGACCCAATCATTTGTACTCAATTTTATTATTTATAAGAGAAAACTCAAGGAGAGCTCTAGTAATAACAATTATAAGTACTACAGGAGATCTGAGACATCTTTGTTGCCTAAAAATGGCCTACAACTCAAGAAAATATGGAATGTTTTCTTCACTAAAGGTACACAAACAAGGAAATAAAATAAGGCAAATTGGTTTCTAACCCTTGACAGGTAGAAGATGTTAGACAAGCTCAAATTGCTGTACAGCACTTACTGAATATGAGTGTTCAAGAGACTTTCATATGCACAAAAGGGAATTTGTTTTTTTTAATTTTTTTATTTTATTTAAAGAAAGAAAGAAAAGAAAAATTAAAAATAAATTTAAAAATAGAAACAAATGAGAAAAAAATACAGAATTCAAAAAAATTAACATCATAAAATCGCTAGTTGATACATTTACATATTGTCATCTTAACAATAGTTTTAAAGTTACAAAATCAAAGCCCAAAAAGTGGCTAGACACTCAGACATTGACAGTGCAAACTCTTCTGTTCAGTAATTTAACAGAAATTTAGTTATATGGTCATCTATCTTACACACTAACCATACCTTTATATCATTTAGAGCATTTTCCTTCCCTTTCAGTCTTACAATATTTATTATACTTTTTGGACCCCATTATTCTGTTGGTTCTTATTATTTTTTACACTAGAGAGACAATTTGGTATTTAAAAATATGATTCTTATTTATTTCATTAGTGAGGATATTATCAAGTTGCCTCCATTTACCTATAAAGGCCTCAAGATCATCCTTTTCATAGCTGAGACATTGTATAAAAATACATTTTTTCATCCACTCTGAAGTTGATGGGCATTTCGGTTGTTCCCAAGATTTAGCTATCACAAATTGTGCTGCTATGAACATGGGTGCACATATATCACTGTGACATGACCTTTTCAGTTTTTCTGGGAAAATACCCAGGAGGGGAATAGCTGGATTAAATGGAATTTCCAATCTAGCTTTTTGAGGAATCTCCTTACTGATTTCCACAGTGGTTGCACCAGTCTGAACTCCCACCAACAGTGAAGTGTTCCTTTTCCCCCCACATCCTCACCAACATTTGTTATCAGTTGTTTCCTTGATGGCAGCCATTCTTTCCGGGCTAGATGAAATTTCCATGCTGTTTTAATTTGCATTTCTCAAATGACCAGTGATGGTGAACATTTCTTCATATATTTATTTTCCATTTGTATATCTTCATCTGAGAACTGTGTGTTCATCTCCGATGCCCATTTTTGGAGAAGGTCTTTGAATTTGGGGACCTTGATGTTTTTCAGTTCTTTATATGTTCTGGATATAACTCCTTTGTCTGAGGGATTGTTGGCTAAAATTCTTTCCCATTCTGTGTATTTTCTCTTCACTTTGTTGGTGATTTCTTTTGAAATACAAAAACCTTTTAGTAATATGAGATCCCAGTTGTTGATTCTTTCAAGTATTTCCTGTGTGGTTTGTGTTTTATTCTGAATTCTTTCCCTATATCTATGTCTCCAAGATTTTTACCTAAATTGTCTTCCAGTAGATTCAGTATTTCTGTTTTAATATTTAGGTCCTTGATCCATTTTGACTTTAGTGTATGGTGATAGGCATAGGTCTATTTTCAGTCTTCAGCATGTGGAAAGCCAATTTTTCCAATACCATTTATTAAACAGGCTATCTTTTTTACAGTTAACATTTTTAGCATCTCTGTCAAATATAAGGTAGCTGAGTGTCTTTGTAGTAGTGTTTGCATCTTCTAATTGGTTCCATTGAAGCTCAGGTCTATGCTGATTTTATCACTGTGGCTTTGTAGTATAGTTTCAAATCAGGAATTAAGATACTTCCTGTCTTGCCTTTATTGCCCAGAATTGCCTTTGCTATTCTTGACTTCTTCTGTTTCTAAATGAATTTTAGGAATATTTTTTCTAGATCTGTAAGGTATGTTTATGGTATTTTGATTGGGATTGCATTGAATCTGTATCAGTTTTGGGAATATGGCCATTTTCACAATGTTGGTTCTTCCTAACCAAGAGCAAGGAATATCCTTACATTTTCTAATATCTTCTTTAATCTCCTTTTTTAGAGTAGTATAATTTTCAGCATATAGGTCTTTTACATTCTTGATTAGGTTTATTCCTAGGTATTTCATTTTTTAGATGCTATTGTGAAAGGCAATATTTCCATAACTTCCTTCTCATGTAGTTTTTTGTTTGTGTACAGGAATGCTATTGACTTTTGAGTGTTGACTTTGTATCCAGCTATGCTGCTGAATTTGTTTATTACTTCTAGTAGTCTTTTAATGGAGTTTTGGGGTCTTCTATGTAGAGTACCATGCCATCTGCAAATAATGATAATTTAACCTCTTCTTTTCCTATTTTTATTCCTTTTATTTCTCCCTCTTGTCTGATTGTGCTGGCTAATATTTCCAAAACTATATTTAATAAAAGTGGTGATAGTGGACATCCTTGTCTGGTTCTTGATTTTAGAGTAAAGGCTTTCAATTTTTGTCTATTCAGTATAATGTTGACTGTTGGTTTGTCATAGATGGCCTTTATAAAATTGAGGTACATACCATCTATTTCAAGTTTCTGTAGGGCTTTTATCATGAAAAGGTGTTGGACTTTATTGAAAGCTTTTTCTACATCTATTGAGATTATCATGTGATTTTTATTTTTGGCTCTGTTGATGTGGTATTTTACATTTATTGATTTGCTTATGTTGAACTATCCCTGCATTCCAGGAATAAATCCCACTTGGTCATGGTGTATAACCTTCTTGATGATTTGCTGTATTCTATTTGCCAATATTTTATTGAGAATCTTTGCATCAAATTTCATTAGTGAGATTGGTCTATAGTTCTCCTACAAAAGGGAATTTGAAACAAAAAATAATGTATTCTTTCATGAAACAAAGAATAATAATCTCTTTTCATATCTGAAGCATTTTAGTTTTTCATTTCTCATGAAATCTTTACAAAAATCTTAAACAGGAAGTTCTGTGTCTTAATTGATTTTATAGGACCTGGAGATTTAGCTCAGTGACCTGGCAGGGGCAAGATCATAAGCTTGAACCTTGGTACAAAAAAATAAAAAATAAAGGATCTGTAAAAGGAAAAAAAATGCAAAGAAAGTGGAGGAAAGATGAAAGATGCAGATAAAACTTCTCTGACAATGTATTTTAACTGGAGACTGTTCAATTCTGATATAACAAGGGAGGCCTTTCACTGAAGTCTTCTAAGAAGTAAGGATTGGTTAGTAAATAGAATTCAAAGTATTCTTTGAAGTAAGTGAGCTTCTGCATGTAATTTACAAACCTTCATATATAATTTCTAATATTTGCTTACCCAATTCAGTGTATATATCCCTAGTTTAAAGTGTACTTTTGTGCACAATCCTATTTGACCCTCACTGCAGATTTGTGAGGGGAAAAACAATGGCTATTATTTAAGGAAGGGAAAATAAAAGCTTAAGACATGGCTTGGCCAAAGTCACAAGCAGTACTAAGCAGCAGGTAAAAGATGCAGCTAAATCCAGGGACCTGGACTTCAAAGCCATTCTTTCTCTACCTTTCCAGAAACTGTTAGGAAAATCTAAAATGTGTTCCTAAGCATATAGCCTAATGAGCACATGATTTGCTGATATTTCTCAAGTCAAATAGTCATAATATTAATATTCATAATGTGTCTATAATTGAATTACTTGAACCTATATTCTGAATGCTTCCTTTCTCAGTGCTAAATTGTTTTGTTAGCAAAGTTAATATCTTTAGAGTTGATTAAAAGTTATCTAGTTAATATTTTCTCTCTCTTAGTTCCCCTTACTATTTTATTGTTCATTGTCTCTAAGTGGTTTAAAATATGGCCTTTCAGTTTCTTTTCTGAGTATCTGGCAATTTTTTGCACCAAAACAGAATAATGAGGGAAGTAGATGAATAATAATATATCTGGTCTGTCTCTTCTCTTGGTTACCTTGACTCATCTAAGTGGCTCTCATCCTTCTTTGCCAGGTCTACACAGCAGTCCATAAAAGCATTCATTTAGCTCATTCATCACCTTCCTCCTTTTCATGAGAGTCAGTGAGAAAAACAAGTTTAAAGCTTTAACATTTGTCTGACCTTGGACAGGCCATTTTATCTTTACAAGAGTTTATTTTCTGATTACTGTAATTAGAAAATAGAACTAAAAGATTTTCCCACACTAGAACATAAGCTTGAAAGCAAAGACTTTGTAATTTTGTTCATTTGTGTATCCTTAATGCCTAGAAAAGTAGTTTCTAAAAGATGGTAGACAAACAAATAACCAAATAAAATTTAACCTCAGGTTTAGAAAGGTTAACACTGTAACATGATAAAGGGGATGGATTATCATTCAGAGAAGGTCTTACCAAGAAACAATGCAGTCCAAGAAAAGTCTACCACCTTGAAAGTTCAAAAGCTTTAATTAATCAGCAGTTTAAATGTGATCTGATTAGAACTAACAAAGAATAAATTTCACAAATGATTGATTAATAGTTTCTGTATTATCACATTTGCTTCACAGGTGATTGATTAATGCATAAAAATTATAAATTCATAGCTCACAATAAAAATACACTCTATGTAGCTGGAATTTGTGATCTTTCCAATTCTCCTAGTCTATTCAAGCTGCTATTACAAAGTGGCATAGTTTAGGTGACTTATAAACAACAGAAATTTAATTCTCGCAGTTGTGCATGCTAGGAAATCAAAGATAAGGGTGTGATAGATACAATGCCTGATGAGGACCCATTTCCCACATCATCTATGAGTCTTTTTCTCTGCATCTTCATTTACTAGAAAAGCAAATAAACTTCCTTGAACCTCTTAAAAAGCATTGATCTCATTGATAAGGGTTCATCATCTCCCAAAAATCCTACCTTAAAAGGATTTTAATTATGAATTTTTGGAATAATATAATCAGATCACAAGAATAGTAAATGGATTTCAGAAACAAATTTCCCTAGGTGGCAATTCTCAAATTGCTGAGGTCATATCTAGGGTTAGGTGTTTAGAAGGTATTTTTCAGTCATACAGGTTGTAAAAGAATAGCAATGCAAAGTGATGTATCAAGACAACCACACAGATATTTGCTTTTATACAAATACACACACACACAAAGTGGAGAAAATTCACAGAAAGGATTACTAGTGATATTAACATACCAGAAGATGGTTGGATGCAAAAAGAAAAACTGAGGCCATCAGCATCACCCACATAGTAAAAGTCATGATGACTCTTATCAGCCTGCCACTGGGATGACCAGCAGCTATTCTCACTGGAGAAACCCCAAGAAAGACACATGGCTGCACAACTATGCCACTCAAGATGCAACTCTTCTTCTGCTTCTCTCAGACTGCAGTCACCACCTCCTCTCCCAATTGAGCCATGCCCTTGACTGTGACTGTGTTGCATGTAATAATGCTTCCAACATTGGAGCCATCACCAGAGCAAGTTACTTTACACCCTGGGTCCTAAAACCAACCTGTGAATGTGTGACTAAGCTCTAGACTCCAGAGCCACAGCTCAGAGTAAGCGTACATCCCAGAACCCAACACTCAGGATGCACTGCATATACCCATGCCTCAGACATGGAAATCACTAGCATTATGAAATAGATGCAAAATCTATTGACCCATGTCAACATACAGGACACTAGCTTACCCAACACTGAGCCTTATCCACCACCTGGGACCATGGTAGCTATCCACATATTCATGCTCCTATTCCTGGCTCACTAGTTAGTTTACAAGCACCTTAGGGTAGCATACTATTACCAACTCAACAACAGACAATGCCTTAAACTCTGGAACTGCAGTTTCTCCATGTGTACCTATGATTTGGGGTCCAACCCATAGGGAACACTAATCCAATTCTAACACCACCACTATCACAAAATGGTGTGCAAGATGAACCAAGGACCAAGAGGCATTCACTCAACCACATCTTCCCCAGTTAGAAAAGCTATGTACTAGAGGAATCTCAGTAGCCACCATTACCAAAAACCATAACAGCCTTTGCCATTACTGTGAATATTCACATTATTAGTGCTGAAGATCCTTGCAATCTTCATCAGTGCTGGCTTCAGCTGGCAAGGCTGCCTGGAGTCTAAACAGCTCCAGGATCATTACACTACCAGGAAAGCTGCTCCTCATTCTGTAAGGAAATGACCTTATCCACTGAAAGCAGACCACGTGCATAGGTATCAGTGTAAGGCATCAAAGAACATGAAATAATAAGGAAGCATCACCAAAGGAACACAAACAGCAGACGTCCAAGAAAACAAACTATTTTACAAAACATGGAAAATAAAAAGGAGCAAAATAAGCTTATCAGAGATTGAAATGATAAACAGAATAATAATTCTGAAGCTGAAAAAAGACAACATACAGAGTCAAAAATGCAATGAGAAGCATCAAAAACAGAACTGATTCAGCAGAAGAGAAACCTCTATAAACTCAAAGACAGGCAATTTGAAAATATACAATCAGAAAAAAGAAGAGAATAAAAAGAAACAAAGAAATCCTATTGGATTTATGAGACAGAATCTAGGGAATTATATTTTAATTATAGGAGATTAAGAAGAGAGAAAAAGACAAAGGAATATAAATCCCATGTGAAAAAAATAGTAGCTGAAAACCTTCTAAACCCGAGGAGAAGTGTAAATATCCAATATGGTCAATGTATTAGTCACTTTCCCAACACCGAGACAAAATGCTTGACACCCACAATTTAAAGATTTATTTGTCTCACAGTTTCCAGTGTGCTCAATTCATAGACACCTGGCTACAAGGCAGAAAGGGCATGGGGAGGGGCCAGGCAGAAAAAAGCTGTTCATCCCATTTTAGCCAGGAATCACAGAGAGCAAGGAGGGAGTGGAGACTAGAATACATCATACCAGGTCACACCCTAGTGACCCACCTCCTCCGACCAGCTTCTACTTCTAAACAGGAGACTTTTGGGTGACACTGTAGATCTAAGCTGTAACAATCAATGTTCTCTAGTTAGATTCAGGCTAAATAAGACCAGACAGAGACGTGTTTAGTAAATCAAACCAACAAAAGATTAGGCAATTGCTTTGTATAAACCTTAAGATTTTTTATTAACTGTATCCTACTTTATCCATCTTTAATTATCCATGCTGTAAATCATATTTTGAGTGTTAAGGAATCTTTTCTTTACCATCTTAGAAATAAAACTATGACTATTCTCTAGTAAAAAATTACTGAGATGATCCCATTTCTATCCTTCACCATGATCAAGTGATATTTAGCTCTATAATGAAAGAACAGCTCAACACACATAAATTTTAAAAATATGAAACTCCACCTTAATGAAATGAATGGGAAAATCTACATGATAATTCCATAGAAGCAATGATGGCATTTGAGAAAATCCAACATCTTGTCATGATAAAAATTCTGAATAAATTAGATATAGAAGAATTACACCTCCACACAATAAAGGCCATAAATCAATTACCAATATCATCAAACTCAACAGTAAAAAGTTGAAAACTTTTCCTCTAAGATCTAGAATAAGAAAAGGGTCTAATGTGCTTTTTTCAAAACACATAAAATGTACTGTTCTCTTTTTATATTTTTGGTAGAACATGTTCATAGTACTAATGATGACATTGCTTGTGGGAGACTGATGTGCCTATGTAACACATCTCAATTATTTTTTCAGCCTCTTCCTTCCTCTCTACTTTCCATCTCCCTCCATCTCTTGATCCCCTTTCCATTTCAGAAAGATCTATCTCCCCACATCCTATTATCAATCTTTTATTTTTTTTTCTTTCTTTACATTTTGGGTTTCAAGTGCATGTGTTTCTGATTTACTCTACTTAACTTTGTGGCTTCAGGATTTATACATTTTCCCACAAATGATTCAACTTTATCCTTTATGACAGAGTAGTACTCCACTTTGTAGAAATACCACATTTTCTTTACCTGTTTATCTGTTGAAGGACATACAAACCACTTTCAAGATTTAGCTATTATGAGTTGTGCTGCTATGAACATGGGTATGCACATGTCACTATAATATGATCTTGACCTAAATACAAATGTCTTTGCAAAGAGATCACAATTAACCAAAATAAATCCAAATAATATTGTATGTCTCTTAGCAGTGAGAAATGAACTAATTGCGTAAGGGTATAACAATATTTATGGATATTTTATTTGGGTTGCTACTTTCCATAGCTTAATTTTTTTCAATTATGTTCAGGATTTCTTTTCAAAATATTCTAAGTAATGTAACCAAGAGAGAAGAGGGTGAAAGTTTTAAATTATTTTACTTTTTATGATTTCTTGTTAAGTATTCTTTTTGAATAATATTTTTTTTTAAATTTTTAAATCATTCATAAAACAATTTATGTATTTTTAATACATATTTTTAATTTCTTGAAACGTCAAAATCACATATTGCTTTGGAAACCAAGCAACAGTTTAAAAGATTTGTCCTTTTTTTTGACTCAGTTACAAGAGGTACTAGAGGTTCCACTCTATTAACTTTGTTTACTAAGCACAGCTGTTTACAGTTGTAGGAATGAGACAGTCAAACTTGCTTTTCCCCTTAAGAGGGATTGGGGTCGGGGATTTATCTCAGTGGTGTAAGTGCCTGCCTAGAAAGTGCAAGGTCTTGTGTTCAACCCCTAGTACAGAAAAAAACAAAAAAAAAAACCTCACCTCTCTAAAGGTACAGAGAGTTCCTTCAGCTCTATACCCCTTAAGAGGGATTAATAAAATGCATTTACTTCAATCCTAAAATTTCAAAATTGGAAGTCCAGAAAAAAGCCAAACAAAAATGGAAAAGCCAATTTATATTATCATCAACTGTATTACCTTCCCAGTCTGCTAAAGGCAATTTAGAGTTTACAGAGAAAATTCAATAAATGTCAGTTTAACTCCTACTCTATGCCAAGATCCCTTCTTGGAAACATGGTATTTAGTTTGCTAATATTAACATGCAGAGTAGCAGGCACTGTAAAGTCAGAAGGAAATAGGCATTAAAACATTATGGTACTGATGCAGGGAGAAACAAATAGATTACTGGAACCTAACAGAGTCCAGAACAAGCCTATCTATGAGTAAATGTGCACTGACTGACAGTTGTAGCGAAACAATTCAGTGAGAAGATAAAAAAAGAGTCAATAAGTTGAAAAGGAAAAATTAGTTTAAATCACTGCAGCATTACCAGAAAATAAATTTCATATGAATTAAAGATGTAAGGGTAAAAACCATCAGAAACACATTGTAAAAAATAACTATGGACTTGCATAGTGTGCAGGTGTGTGGTTTCAGTTACTCAGGCAGCTGAAGCAGGAGGCTTTCAAGTTTGTTGGCAGCCTGAGCAACTTAGAAAGATCCTACCTAAAAATAAAAAATAAATGAATGAGAAGGATTAAACTTAGCAACCAAATGCTCCTGAGCTTCATTCCCAGTATTGGTAGATAGACACACAGACAGATAGACGATATACTTATTTTTTTGTTTTATTTTTATTTAAAGAAAAAAAACAGAAAGAAGGATAGAAATAATACATAATTTCAAAAAACGCTAAGAAATCACTAGTTGATAAATTACATATTGTCATCTTAGAAATAGTTGTTCAAGTCACAAAATTAAAGCATAAAAAGTGGATAATCAAATGAGAGTGCAAACCGTTCTGTTCAATGATCCAACAAAAACTTAGTAATATGATTATCTTACACATTACACACTTAAACATACATGCAGTTATATCCTTTAGAGCACTTTCCTTCCTTTTCTTTTTACAATAGCTATTACAATTTGGATCTTATTACTCCTACAGTTTTTATTACTTTTTACACTAGAGAGATAATGTGGTATTTAAAAATATGATTCTTATTTATTTCACTTGTAAGGATAGTCTCAAGTTGTCTCCATTTACCTGTAAAGGCCTCAAGATAATCTTCTTTTATAGCTGAGTAATATTCCATTACATTAAAATAACCCTTCTTTTTCATCCACTTTGCAGTTGATGGGCATTTTGGTTGTTTCCAAGATTTAGATGTTACAAATTGTGCTGCTATAAACATGGGTGCACATATATCACTGTGACATGACCTTTTCATTTGTTCTGGGAAAATACCCATGAGGGGAATTGCTGGATTGAATGGAACTTCCAATCCTAGTTTTCTGAGGAATCTCCATACTGATTTCCATAGTGGTTACACCAGTCTACACTCCCACCAACAGTGGAGAAGCGTTCCTCCTTCCCTGCAGTCTCGCCAACATTTGTTATCAGTTGATTTCTTGATGGCAGCTATTCTTTCTGGAGTGAGATGAAATCTCAATTCTGTTTTAATTTGCATTTCTCAAATGATCAGTGATGGTGAACATTTCTTCATGTATTTATTTTCCATTTGTATATCTTCATATGAGAACTGTGTGTTCATCTCAGATGTCCATTTTTGGAGAGGGTCTCTGAACTTGGGGGGACCGATGTTTTTTAATTCTTTATATGTTCTGGATATAAGTCCTTTGTGTATGACGGGTTGCTGGCTAAAATTTTTCCCCATTCTGTGGGTTTTCTTTTCATTGTTGGTGATTTCTTTTGAAGTTCAAAAACTTTTTAATAATAGGAGTTCACAGTTGTTGATTCTTTGAGATGTTTCCCATGCGGTTTGCGTTTTGTTCATGAATTCTTTGCCTAGCCCTATGTCTGCAAGATTTTTACCTATTTTGTCTTCCAGTAGATTTAATGTTTCTGTTTTAATATTTAGATCTTTGATCCATTTTGATTTTAGTTTAGTGCTTGATGATAGGCATGGGTCTAGTTTCAGTCTTCAGCATGTGGAAAGCCAATTTTTCCAACACCATTTAATAAAGAGACTATCCTTCCAGTGGACATATTTAGTTCGTTTGTCAAATATCGAGTGGCTGAGTGTCTTTGTAACTGTGCTTGCATCTTCTAATCTGTTCCATTGATCCTCAGGTCTATTTCTTTACCAGTACCATCTGATTTTATCACTGTGGCTTTATAGCATAATTTCAGTCAGGAATTGACATGTCTTCTGTCTTGCCTTTGTTGCCCAGAATTGCCTTTGCATTTCCAGATGAATTTTAGGAATATTTTTTCTAGATCTGTAAGGTATGTTAATAGTATTTTGATTGGGATTGCATTGAATCTGTATAACAGTTTTGGGAGTGTGGCCATTTTCACAATGTTGGTTCTTCCTAACCAAGAGTAAGGAATATCCTTCCATTTTCTAATATCTTCTTCAACTCCTTTTTTAATGTAGCATAACTTTCAGCATATAGGTCTTTTACATTCTTGGTTAGGTTGTTTCCTAAGTGTCTCATTTTTTAGATGCTATTGTGAAAGGCAATATTTCCACAAATTCTCTTTCATGGAGTTTGTGTGTGTGTGTGTGTGTGTGTGTGTACAGGAATGCTATTGATTTTTGAGCATTGACATTGTATCCACCTACACTGCTGAATTTGTTTATTACCTCTAGTCTTTTAATGAAGTTAATTGTGATGTCATCTGCAAATATTGATAATTTAACTTCTTCCTTTCCTATCTTTATTCCTTTTATTTCTCTCTCTTGTCTGATTGTTCTAGTTAACATTTCCAAAACTATATTAAATAGGAATAGTGGACATCTTTGTCTTGTTCCTGATTTTAGAGTGAAAGCTTTCAGTTTTTGTCTATTTAGTATAATGTTGGCTGTTGGTTTATCATAGATGGCCTTTATGAGATTGAGGTAGATACCATGTATTCAAAGTTTCTGAAGGGTTTTTATCATGAGCAAGTGTTGGACTTTATGCTGTTAAACCATCCCTGCATTCCTAGAATAGATCCCACTTGGTCATGATGTATAATTCTCATGATGATTTGTTGCATTTATTTGCCAGTATTTTATTGAGAATCTTTGCATCAATGTTCAATAGTCAGCTTGGCCTATAGTTCTCCTTTTTGGTTGGATCTTTCTCTGGTTTTGGTATCAGAGTAATACCTGCCTACAGGAATGATTTAGGGAGGATTGTTTCCCTTTCAATTTCACTGAAGAGTTTAAGGAGTATTGGTGTCAAGTCTTTTCTAAATTTCTTGTAGAATTCAGCTATGAATCCATCAGGACCTGGGCTTTTCTTTGTTGGTAAGTTTTTAATCGCATTTTCCATTTCAATAGCTGATATTGGGTTGTTCCAAATTGCTATATCTTCTTGATTAAGCTTTGGTAGTTCATATGTTTCTAGAAATCTGTCCATTTCCTCTGTGTTTTCCATCCTATGTGAGTAGAGGTTTCAAAGTAGATATTCATGATCTTTTGAATTTCCATGGGATCTTCCCTCTTTTCAGTCCTTATTATATAAAGTTGGGTTTTTCTTTCTTTTTCTTCATAAGGTTCACCAGAGGTTTATCAATTTTGTTTATTCTCTCAAAAACCAGCTTTTTGATTCATTAATTCTTTGCATTTTTTTTATTTTCAATTGCATTAATTTCTGCTCTGATCTTTACAGTTGCCTGTCTTCTCTGAGCTTGGGTTTAACTTGCTCTTCTTTTTCTAGAAGCTTGAGATGTAGCATTAGGTTGTTTATTTGTGCTCATTCTGTTTTCTTGATATGGCAATTTATTGCTATATATTCCCCTCTTAAGACTGCTTTCATTGTATCCCACAGGCTATGGTATGTTGTTTCCTTATTTTCACTGAGTTGTAGGTATTGTTTTATTTCTTCTTTAATTTCATCTATAACCCACTAGTTGTTCATAAGGTTTTTATTTAATTTCCATATATTTATTCAGGTTTTGTAATTTCTTTTGCCATTAATTTCCAATTTCAGTGCACTATGGTCAGATAATATGCATGAGATAATTTTAATACCTTTGCATTTACTTAAGAATGTTTTAGGGGTTATTATATTGTCTATTTTGGAGAATACCCCATGCATATCTGAGAAGAATGTATATTTTGATGTGGTTGGGTGGAATACTCTGTAAATATCAACTAAGCCCAATTGCTCAGAGGTATGATTCAGTTCTATTATTTCTTTACTGATTTTTGTCTAGTTGATCTGTCTTTTTGTGACAGTGGGGTATTAAAGTCCCCTGTTATAATTCTGCTCTTGTGTATTTGGTTTTTCATGTCCATTTGTCTTGTATAGTTGGGTACTCCTATATTTGATGGATATATATTCATAATTTTTAGTTCTTCCTCTTGAATTTTTCCACTAACAAGTATGTAGTGACCTTCTTTATCTCTTTAAATCATTTTAGGTTTGAAGTTCACATTGTCTGATAACAGATTAGTTACCCCTGCTTTTTTCTGGGTTCCTGCTGCATGGCATACTGTGTTCCATCCTTTAACTTTTAATCTGTGAGTTTCCTTTTGAGTCAGATGTATTTCTTGTATACAGCATATTGTAGGATCATGTTTCTTGATACATTCTGTCAACGTATTTCTTTTGATAGGTGAGTTGAAGTTATTTACATTGATGGATATAACTGACATGTACTGGTTCATCTTTGCCATGTTATGTTGCATTTGTTTGTTTTCTGTTTTGCCCCCTTGCTTAATTGCTTGTCTTGCCTGGTGGTTTTGTTTCTGCTGTTGTTATAGAGATTGTGGTCATTTTTATCTCTATCTAGTATGAATTTCAATACTCTTTCTAGGGTTCATTTGGTGGACATGAATTTCTTCAGTTGTTCTTTGTCATGGAAGTATCTTGTTTCTCCATTAAACTTGAAACAAAGTTTTGCTGTGTACATCAATCTGGGTTGGAAGTTCTTTTGTTTCAGGGCTTGAAACACCTCACTCCAAGCTCATCTTGACTTGAGGGTTTGTACTGGAAAGTCTGATGTGATTCTAATGGGCTTTTCTTGATAGGTGAGTTGTGTCTTTTCTCTAATAGCTTTAGTATTCTGTTTTTATGTTGTATGTCAGGTCTCTTAATTATTATATGTCTAGGTGTAGATTTTTATTAGCTGTGACCCTTTGGTATTCTATATGCCTCACTTATCTGCATATCAGATTTTTTCCCCATGTTTGGGAAATTTTCTATTACTTCTGTGAGTATATCATTTGTGTTGACTTCTGCATCTTCACTGATGCCTTATTAGTCTTATATTGTTTCGCTTGGCATCATCTTGAAGCTGCTGGATTGTCATTTCATGGTTCTTCATTATTTTTAAAAATGATAAATGATATGCTTTTAACTTTGAGCAGAAAAGACAAAATCACAATATAAAAGACAGAAACTTCAAAGAAAAAATTCATATTTTGTGTTAATGCACTAAAAGTTTAAACTTGAAAATTAGTATTAAAAAAACAATAGATTGGGAGATTATTCTGACCACTTATAAAATGGAGAACTGGTTACTATTCAGAATACATAAATTAAAGATATAGCAAATACTTTTTCAACCTTTATAATGGAAAGCTTATTCCCCAAAACAGATATAGATTTCTACAAACCAAGGAAAAATCATGGAGTATAAAACAGTTTAAAGTTAGTTACTGTGTCTTGGTAGGTTTGTGTGAAAGTTGATATTTTATACTGCTGGGAGGAGTGTGCTGTGATCTAGGTATGGTATGAGTGTCTTCCAATGGCTTATGTGTTGGTCACTTGGTCCCTAGTTTGATTATGTTGGAGATAGTGGAAGGTAATTTGGTTATTTGGGGCACTGTCCTTGGAAAGAAAAAGTGTAATTCTCATGGAACCCTTGCTAGTTTATAAGAAGGCTGTTACAAAAGGTCAAGACTTCTGTCTCTCCACTCCTTGGCTTCCTGTGTAACCAGGTGAGCTCTCCCTCTCAAATCCCTGCCATGATGCTGTCCACCATGCTGTGGCACAGCCAGGGCAGCCTTGAGTTAGTGCTGTGCTGTTTGGACTTTAAGATTCCAGAATTGTGACTTAAATAAATCCCTTTACTTATAAAATACACAGCCTCAGATATATTTTTGTAATATGGTAATTGACTAATACAGAAACTAAATTGACATTTCCATGGAGACAAACATTTATCTGTACTATTAAAAGTTAAAATATGACTATTCTCTCAGACAAAAGTTGTACCTTCAGTATCTTCCCTAGAGAAATATCTATGTGTACAAAGCATTTAAAAGTTCAATATAACATTGTGCATGATTTAAAAACTGAAAGCAATTTAAATATATATCAACAAAAACAATTATGAAAGGTCATATAGTTGAATGCTATGCAACTTTTCAATATCTATACATGTGGAAAACCTCTGAGATGTTTAAGGAGGTACAAATGTCAACTGTAGAATAATATTCATCTTATAATCCCATTTATTTTGAAGACTAGTTATACAAAAGAAAATCATGTACTATAATATGCATATATACTCCATAAATATATAGAAAACATTAAACTGGTAGATACTTTAGGAGGTATGTGAGAATAGGAATAAAAAATGGAACTTTTATATAAATTTATAAATATTTATAATTGAATATCTATCCAATATTTCTATAATTAATATACATAATTTTATTGAGATTAGATGATTAAAAACAAGAATTTGAAAACTTGTAATAATATAAAGTTGTCAGGGTCATCTTCAAAACTTCTGGAAATGGCATACAACTTCTATTTAAATATAACTTTTATTATGTCAGTAATTAGAATTTTACTATTAAAACCCTAAGATACTTCAACAGTGAATGTATTACTTTCCATTCATTTTTACTTTTCTATGTTCTGAATGCAAGGGTACATACCTGTAATCTCAGCTACTTAGGAGAGTAAAACAGGAGTTTAAGTCCGTACTAAACAACTTAATAAAATTCTTTCTCAAAATACAATTAGAAGCTAGAGTGTAGTTCATCAGTAAAGTGCTTGCCTCACATGCATGAGATCCTGGATTTGAAACCCAATATATAAATACATAAGTAAGTAAGTATAAAAATAAGTAAATAAATATTTAATACTTATGATATAAAATTTATCTTCTACAAAAGTGTATCCTGAATCACATTTACTATGAAACTAAAGATCTTCTATGGAGTATTTAGAGTCAGATATATCATTCTGTTTTTTAAAAGATCACTTATGACTTTGTTTTGATGTTAAATGAGATTTTTATACAGTATCCTGAAATTATATAAATGAGCACACAGTTAAATCTCTGTTCCAGCACTTATTCAAACTTCCTAGGATGTTACACTTGGTAAATATTTTGTGATAGGTAGATGAATGATTGACTAGCTTGACATTTGAAAGCTTTTGAAAACCAGTGTAGAGATAAACTACACTTGGTCACCCTTTCCAACTACTATCTATTATACTTTATTATCAACATGAGGTGACACTTCCAATAACATAACTTTCTCTCTTCACTAAAAGACATTAGAGTCTAGGGCACAGAGATATTTTATGAGCACACAATGCTTAATTCCTTTATACAATCTTTATTACAAATTTACACTGAAAAACAAATGCCTGTATTGTGATATCCTCCAAGGCATAAAAAAATGGCTTTTGTATGAAGTTGTTGTCATGTGCAAAATAGTCTCATATGTATTACCTGGAAAACATCTATTTAAATTGCAAACACTTCCCCACATACTTTGTACTATAGTTTATATCCTAAATGTCCCCCCAAAGTTCCATGTGTTAAAAGTGTGGTCCCCAGTCTATGTCACTATTGTTGGGAGGTGGTGTGACCTTTAGGATGTGAAGCCTAGAGGAAGGAAGTTAGGTCACTTTAACAAGCTCTGAAGAGGATATTAGAAACCTGGCCCCTTCTCTCTTTTATTTTTCCCCAGAAAATGTGAAGCAAGCTGTAAACATGTTTCTATAATGATACACTAACCTATCTTGGGCCCCAAAGCAATTAATAATGGTCATGGATTGCAACTTACAAAATCATAAGACAAAATATCTTTTTTCTTATTTAAGTTGTTTTATCTCAGGTATTTATTAAAGTAACAGAAAGCTAACTACCAACATGTCCCATCTCCTGACTTTGCTTTATTTTTTCCCATAACACCTACAGTCTTCTAGTACATTATGTTATTTACTATATATATGTGTGTATATATATATATATATATATATATATATATATATATAGTATCTTTTCTATTTCCTCAACACCCACATATACTAAATACCTGCTCTTCTAGAGAAAGGAATCTTGTTTATTTTCTTCATTGCTAAATCTAAAATACCTAAAACAGATGCTAGTACACATTAGATACTTAGTAAAATTTTATCTAATAACAGAAAGCACACAGCTTTTACGACACTTTGAACAGGTAAATCTGGAATCAGAAATCTAACTTTTTATTGTTAAGAGGATAACCCAACTTTTTCTATTTGTGTCAGTGATGTTACTGCCAGTGATGTGACATCAAAATTATCATTATCAGATCTGAGTCTTGCACAAATACAGAAGTTCTTTCAAATTTTAGTATAAATAATTCTTTTTCTTAGGTCAGGCTTTTTTATTTTACTTTTTCTTTATCACTTTGGGTTTATCACAGATAGAAACTTAAGGTAGAGATAAGGAATGAAATTGAGTCCAATTGGCAGAACCACCAGTTTTTAATATGGAGTTTTAAAAATTATGGTATATTTAATTGTAAAGAAATTTATACAGCATGATATATCACCAATATCACTATGAAACATGTTCTATCCCACTGTTTTATGAAATGCTATTTATTGTCATTATTCCAAAGTAAAATTTCTTCGTACTCTCTGGATATGGGAAGTCTTTATAAGAGAAAAAATTGAATTTCCTCTCAGTATAAGTAGGCTCAGAGCCAATGTGAAGAAACTGTAGTGAAAAAAATGCCATCTCCTCCTCCTCCCAAGACACACATTCCCCCTCCCAACTGCTGCCTCTCTCTCTCTCTCTCTCTCTCTCTCTCTCACACACACACACACACACACACACACACACACACAATTTGGCTTCCATTGCATCATCTTTAGTGTTAGACATGGGGTAGAAAATAGAGAACTAGAGACTTTTCTTCCATATCTGTTATGGATGATACATTATATCAACTTGAGAAGTTTAGAAGTTTAACTGAGAGACTCAGCAGGGATCCAGGGTCCTTACTATGTAAATATCTTCATCCCGTACAGGAGGAGGGCAGAGATTCTGTGAGTGCTACATCCGCCCTAGAAGGGGAGGGGTGGCCTGTGTACAATATAAGGAAGGAATATAAGGAAGGAAAAGGTTTGCTCTTTCTCTTTTTTGTGCTGGCTGCTTTTGCAGCCTGCTGCCTTGAAGTGTTCCATGCTGTCCTGCTTTGGAGATGGCTGAGTATAAGCTGAAATCTCCACAAACTGTGAGCTAAATAAACCTTTCTTTCCTTAATTTTGGGCAACCAAAACAGTACCTCTTGCTGTTCAAGGCCTCGTCTGCTGTCACGTGTTATCTGGCCCTGTATGTTCTGTTCGCATCCCACATTGCACATGTGTGATGGGTTCTTCAAAAGAAACAAGTCTCTGCAGTGCACAGTTTCCGACGTGAGAGAAAATCTCCAGCTTAAGCTCTGAAGTTCTCTCTCTTCACTTCATGCCTTTTGGATCCTACCTTGGCAGGATCATTAGATATCAGACATCTGAAGCCTGGCTTTTCTCCACAGGGTCCACTCATGGTTACCAACCCTTTCTATACCTAGCACTGGGTATGTAGATTTTTCTCTTCCACCTCTCCTGTTCACATGCTCATCCCTCTCTTCCCAGTTCCTTTTCTGCATTCTAGTACATATTATGGACAGAAAAGCAAGCATGCCACCTCGCAAATATCCATCCAAGTTTGATAGATGCTTCCTTTCTTCATAGAAGAAGCAGTGTATTTGTGACTCGTGGACTGAGGGATGAGCTCACATCCCAGTAAAAAACTTCTGTGCCTCAGGACCCTGCCTAGTTTAGAAGCTGTGCAAGTTTTTAAGTTTCTCTGTACCTCATCTATAAAATAGAGATAAAAGAGCTTCTATCATATAGGATTATTATGAATATCAAATATTTTATAAATGCAACAACTCTTAGATAATATAACAAGGAAAACGGGTGGGATCAGTATGTGTTGGCTATTGATCCCCATTGTTTTCAAGTGGTTGTTTCAGACTCTCTTTGGGGATAAGTGGTGTATGACTTCTACTTGTTCCCCAGTCCTGCCCAGATGCATAGAATAGGCTCAGTATTCCTCTCTCAGAAGATCACTCTGACAGTCCTGCTTATTTCTAGATGCTCTCCTCTCACCTGACTGCAGGAATGTCCTCATTGACTCCTCACCACCTTGCAATCCAGTCTTTCTCCCAACAACCCAGATGACTTATTTAAAACAGAGGCCAGCACTTTCCCCCCAGTAATATTTGCCATGTAGCAAATATTCTAGGTATTTTGGAAGACTTTTGACATCCAAATCAATGATGTTACATAGGCACTTTAATAACAAAAAAAGATTGTTTCAAAAATAACTAATAGTTCTAAGCATAATTCAAAAGTACAGTTTTATCACAAAACAGGTACACTAATGAAAAGCAACAATTATTTTGAAAATAATAAATATTTGCTTTATTTGAGGTTCAAGTTATTGTTCCTGTCATCAAAATTCTGTTATAGCAAAAGTTAATGTTGATTTAAAATGGAGTTTTTCATGTTTCATCTTTGAAAGTGATATTTTTCCACAAAAGTTGATACTGCAATGACTATCTACTGCCTTGCACATATTGATGATTATTTAAAGATCCTGACTTTTTCTTCTCAATATTCAATACATATATTGAATAGGTAGACCAGAGAAACCCAGCAGTAGAGACAGTCTCTTCATTTATCAATGCTGCCAGGTAGATACATGGTGTACAAATGAGAGAGAGGTTGCCATGGAACCTGCTCACTGAAAATATAATGCAAAAGAAGTGTTTAGGTGTTTCCAAGAATTCTTACCATACGTTTTAAAGTAATTGAGCCACTGACGATTTGGATAACATGTCAGACACCGGCAAGAATTATAAGGAAAGCAATCACGATGCATATCTGGTACTGGAAACAAAAAAGCAAAAACATTCTTTAGTGTACTGTCATCCAAACATCTTAAGTAGTTAGTAGACACAAAAGAGGTGTCTTTTAAGAGCTTTTTTAAGAGGTGATTTTAAGGGCTTTCTTTTGAAGTCATAAATCTAAACCAAAAATGGTAAGAACAATTCTTAATAAAAATATATTAGTAATGTCCTTGTCATGTGATAAAAAACATCTTATAAGAGTAATATATATTATCAGTTATTGCATTTTATAATCTCGGAACTTTCATATGTGCTCAAGTGTTTTGCAGAGCAAGGAAAATTAAAAGGCAATCTCCAACTTAATTTATCACAGAGAATCTTGAACTTAATCCTTAATTAAAGAAATTTAAATAGCCTGTATAGAAAGAAAACAAAAATACATACACAGTAAGGTACATGCAAAACATAAAATGAAAAAGACTGCATTAAATCTACCCAAGAAAAGAGAAAACTTCTCACTATCTCCATGTCATACCAGTATATTTAAAGCCACATTCAATAAATAGACAATAATTGGAAAAACACTGGTATGCTTCAATAAAAATTTTAATGTTATTCATATTTTGGTTGAATTTTTTTCAGTTCATAAGTTACAATTTTTTCTACTTCATGAAACATTAGAATCCAACCTTGAAAGAGAATTGTGTAATCATGCAGGAATTTCATGCTTAGGAATAAAATACAAGACATTGTGCTATAATAATAACAGTGAAATTACTAATGTCAAGGAGAAAGTTGTAAAATACCTGAGACTCTCAGGACTTTAGCAATACCTTTCATTTCAGATGATTGTTTCACTCATAGAGAAAAAGAGTCCTTCAATGAGGGACTAATAATACCATCATAGTAGATTTCTGGCGTTCATGACATAAAGGCATCAAAGCAGTACTAAATGTAAAATTTACAGTATAGTAGTTAAACTTTTTAAGTTTTTGCAGGCTTCTCTATAGATTTTATGTAGATAAAAGTTATTCTGAAGTATTATCTCTAGGCTTTATATAGGTACTACAATGGGCTTACAATGGAGGAATAAACTAATGAGAATGATAAATTCAAAAAGATAATTACTAATGCCTATCATTATAGTTAACAACTTCACACAGTTTTTATCTATCACCTACCTCCAGCATTTGGGGGCCAGAGTGGTTCATTTCTTTCCTACAATAACCCAGTAAAGTAAGTACTCATGTTACCCCTCCCTCTACAATTGAGAAAGGAAAACAGAATGAATTAACTTGCTCAAGGTTATTGAGTTGGTAAGTATTGTTGCCTGTATTGACACGAAACCATCTGCTACCCTGTTTTTCTTTATACAGATATCACGGCAGGCATAAAATAAACTAAAATAAAAATTCACTAGACCATAACCCACCTTTAAATCAATAATTTTTGAGTATGATGGATTGGAAGATGATCAGATATGTGCTAATAATAGCTAATACTTGGATTGTGCACACCATGTCAGGCACTCTTCCAACCAACGTTATAGCACACAATTATAATTACTTTACCATGAGATAAATACAGCATGGAAAAGTTAAATCATTTGCCTGATATCATTCAGCAAGTCAGTGGCAGAAACATGATTTGAATCCCAGGGTCCAGTAACTGTAGTATAAAAAGGTTTCACCTAAGTTGCATCAGCTACACCCAAATATTTGTCTACTGATTGATTCCTTTCTCTTTCTGATTTTCGTAAAATTTCAATTTCTTAATACAAACCCTTTTTAAGCACTGCCAATGAGTTGCATGAGTTCATACATAAATACAATGGAAAGCCAACACCACCCCCAAAGTCACTTCCTATTGAGATCCCTCTAATATAGACATAATGACCATTCTCGGGTTATGCTACGTCCTACCGTCTTTTCTCCCATGGGCCCATGGCATAGGTTACTGAGGTATGCAGACCTCTCATTACTTTTCTTTTCTTTTCTTTTCTTTTCTTTTAAAGAGAAAAAATACAGAAAAGAAAAACAAAAAACAAGAGACACACAAACAGTTGCAAGAACAACAACAAAAAACCCCCAAACAATAACAATATAGGCTTTAAAAACAAGATGATAGGAATTTAACAATGGCTATAATATTGCATATTGTTATACTCAAAACAGCTGCTTAGATTACCACATATAGACATGCAAAATTGTATCTTAATTGTATAAGTATTAACTGTTCTTTTCCAAGAAGTAATAGAATTAGTAGTATAATCATCTTAGCTATTTTTATGTATATATAGACAAATCTATACCTTTTTCCTTTTCTCTTCCTTCTTTTCTCCTTTCCCTGTCCCAGTTATTTTTCCACTTCGAGCAGGTTTTTGCCCTTTCACAATATCTATTATAGATTTTGGATCTCACTTACTCTTTTGGTTTCTTACACTAGAGAGTTAATACGGTATTTACAAATGTGAGTCTGATTTATTTCACTTATGAGCATGGTGTCAAGTCTCATGCATTTACTTATAAAATCCTCTGTGCAATCTTTCTTTATAGCTGAGTTGTACTCTGTTGTATAAAAATACCACATCTTTTTTAACCATTACGCAGTTGGTGGACGTTTGGGTTATTTCCAAGATTTGGCTATTGCAAATTGTGCTGCTATAAATACGGGTGCACATATATTACTGTGGTATAATATTTTCAGTTCTTCTGGGAAAATGCCCAGAAATGGGATAGCTGGGTCAAATGGGACTTTTAATCCTAGCTTTGTGAGGAACATCCATACTGATTTCCACAGTTACACTAGCCTACATATCCAAGAGTGAAGAAGAGTTTCTTTTTCCCTACAGCCCCTTCAACATTTGTTATTGGTTGATTGCTTGATCCTGGCCATTTTTTCTGGAGTAAGATGGAATCTCAGCATTGGTGGTTTTTTTGTTTGTTTGTTTGTTTTTAGCATTGTTTTAACTTGCATTTCTCTAATGACCAATGATGCTGAACATTTTTTAATATATTTATTTGCCATTTTATTTCTTCTTACTTACATTCAAGTCTCAACTGTAATACCAAATTCTCTGGGGGACTCCCTGACATCAACAGATATACGTGCATCAAATCTATTTTAATCCTTTTTATATGTAACATGTCTTCTTTAATATCCTTGTCACAGTTGAAATTTTACAATTATAATGTACTTATTTGATTAATATTATTCTTCTCTACTGGATTAAAAATAGTATGTCAGCACTCTGACTTGTTCTTCCAGTTTTCTTAGATTAGTTTCCTTTAGGCAAAGATAAATGTGCAAGAATCTTATTTGGGAAATAATTCCATGAGTCACCAGTAAAAGAGTAAAGTAAGATAGTAAAAAAGATTGAAGCCAATAGAAAGTACACTAGTAGGAAGTTTAGTCTTTGGGGGATTCCTTTTTGCTTTTTTTGTTTTGTTTCTTATTTTTATTTTTTGATGCATTTTAGATGTACATAGTGATAAGATTCATCACCAGGAATTTGTGCCTGTACATGATACATCATGCTGCTTCTTTTTCCCTCATTTTCCTTCCCTCCCTTTAGCCACTGTTTATTTACAAAAGTTTGTTTCCAATTTTTCTTTCTATTCTTTTCTTTTGTGCTCCTTCCCCACCCTCTGCTCTCCATTCCCCTTCCCATTTGAAAATTTTCTTCTCATTTCCCAGTATCTATTATACATTTTGTGAGAACTTCTGGGAAGCTCTATGTAACACTGCTCAGAGCTGCCCTCCCAATGAGTGAGTACTCCAATGATGGTATTTATCCACCAGCTCCCACTCAGAACTGGCTCTCAGAAATATTAACTACAGTTCATTTTCAGCTGGCCCCACCCAAAAACTAAGCACATTCAGATACCCAAGGAAAGCTCTCAAGCAGCTCTATGTCTGCAGTAAGAAGCTACCAATGTGGGTAGATAGAGTTGTGCCAGAAAGATATGAATCATTAACAGACAGATTCTGCTAAAATCCTTCCCTTTGATTCAACTCATAATCCAGATTAAATTTACTCCATGCTCAATCCTATCATGGATATTTAAAATTAGTAAGTGTTCATGATTTCTTTTAAAAGTAGAAAGTAGCAAGGTGTATGACACAAACTGTAGTCCATATCCCAATAGTGGGTCAGGTGTGGTGCCACACACCTGTAATCCCAGCACTTGGGAGGCTGAGGCAGGAAGACTGCTGTGAGTTCAAAGCCAGCCTGCACTACAAAATGAATTTAAAGCCAGCCTAAACTGCATAGTGAAAACCTGTATCAAAAAGACAAAAATAAAATTAAAATTTAAAAATAAATAAACACTATCCCATTAGTGAAATTTGTTCACGTTATTACTGGTATTACTTTTCTTTCCTTCAACACTTTTTTTTTTTTTTTTGGTACTGGGGCTCAAACTCATGACCTTGCACTTGCCAGGTGAGCACTTATGCTGCTAAGCTAAATCCCTTTTCAACACATACTTTAAATTCTAGTAAAACTCAACCATCACTTTGGTCAAAAGTACAGACCCCATTAATTCTAATTTCAGTCTTTCAAGAAATATGTTCAACAACAGGACTGGTTTTTTAATCATCCACATCTTTGAATAGTATTTTAAATGCCACATGCCTAACTAACAAAATCTCTGACTAAAATCTAAAACGTATGTTGGTGAAACTCCTTGTAGTAATATAAACATTAAAATATTATGTTCAGAAGCCTGTTAACTTTCATGATCAGAAATATTTCACATGAAAAGATCGAAAAAATATCATATGATTGCCAACTGCTTCAAAGGCCCACATCCAAAAACTGATAACGCTGTTCTAACTTCCTAGAAGTAGTCTAATCGTTTTGATTCTCAGAATCTTTAACACAATGGGAAACAAAATCATTAAGATTTTGAGGGTTTTTTGTTTTTGTTTTTATTTTACTGCAAGAAAAATTTACCTTGAATTCGGGAAATCATTTTTTGATATGTATGGGATTTGAACTTGAAGGAAAGACGCTGTGTTCATTTCTTTTAATCAAATTACATGTGCTAGTCTGATCTTGAAGTGTCCTTTTGAAATTTTATACTGGTCCAGGGAGATCCAATACTCACTTTATGTTTGGGTCAAAAGAGAAAGTTCTGTTAGCCAAACTTGGTGGTGCGTGCCTGTAATTCCAGGACTTGGGAGGCCGAGGCAGAGGAATCATTGTGAGTTTGAGGCCAGTCTGGTACCCAAAATAAGTACAAAACCAGACTGAACTGTAGTGAAACCCTATCTCAAAAAAAAAAGTAAATTTTGTTTCCATATTTTTATCTGTGCTTTACTTTCTACTCAAACACATATAAGCTTAAAATTCAATATAGTCCTCAATACATTTAATGAACTGTTTTCTGTACTGTTTTGCTTGCTTCTGTCCCTTTCTCAATTCCACTCACATAGTTTTTTGGTCTTATCTTGGACTCATGTAGAATGATGCCTTTCAGGTTTGGCCTGGGTTCTGGGGCCAGTCGTTTAGCAGGCCCTAGTATTTCCCATATTTTATTATTTCTATATTCAATTTTCAGCAACATGCTACTTTCTTCTTTCAGTAATTCATTGTATTCATGATTTTTGCTGCTGGATTGAATACAAATCTCTTTAAGAAAATAATGCTGGATTTTGAATGATTTAACATTCTCTAAATCAATTCCTAACTAGCATGAGCAGCCATCCACATGCACCTGACATGGGAATGTGGCATCCTGTCCTATGAGTCAAGAACGGTGAAATGCATCAAGAAAAGGAAGCCTTTTAAACAGCTTTAGGGTGGTGTCAAGTTCAGAAAGATTTAAATTGGCATTGCTGACAAAATATCCGAGGCTATTAATGAAAGCCAGTGCTGTTACCACACAGAACACTGTCCTGGATTCCCCTCGTTTCTAGACCAAGCCTGGTGTAGTTACCCATGGGCCTCCTGGCATCAGATAGAGCCAAAAATAGGGAAGCATGCTAAATATAGATCTTACATTTTCTGCTTTCTTTGTAACTGAATTTCTTCAAGGTTCTGAATCTGATGCCATAAAGTCTTGGCACCCATTGTTTCACAATGAAAGGTGTGTTGCTCTTAAGCATTGACGTACTTCATGATCTTAAATTAGATTTAGTGCAAAGGCAGCAGCTTTCTATTATTTTTCCCCATTTATTTGAACAAGGTCACAGGAAAATGTTGACAATGACATGTGTCAGTGTTGTTACCAATTTAGTTTGCCTTAAGTTACATATAAAAGGTAACTTTCAGACACATAAATTGCTTTTCTCTAAATCTCTTCCATTTTTTAATAATTTTGAGATTTACAAACAGGCACACAGTACAATCTTGCCAAAGGGTTAGTCAGACCAAAAGCCAATTATTCTTTCTGGACTTCATTTTGTCTAACTTTATACAATTTTCCAGGGTAAAATGCAGCATGGTAGTGTTTTTCCCCAGAGAGTTTGCATTTAACTAGCTTAGGATTCTGAGGCAAATTAAATGCTTCATGGCTTGAGAGCTTAATCAGCTCTTGTTAATTAACTAGTCAGTGGATTGATTACACTGTGTTCAGTTTTAAAGACAGAAAAAATGCTTCCTTCATATATTGTCATATGTGTATTTTAGAAGAATGAAAAATGACTGAACCCAACCTGAATGCTAACTTCCTGAAATGTCTATATTTCTGCATAACGAACGTCATGGTTATGACTAGTGTTATGCATTGGTAGGTTGTATACATGGTATGATTTGAGACATGGCACAAGCTCTCTTCACAACTTTCTAAAATTGTACTATTAACTCTCTCTGACCATATCTACTGGTTATATCCAATAGCCCAGAAAAGAAATGATAACAGCATGAAGAAGAATAGTAATCTTGGACAGAGTGGACTTGATATAGTTTTAAAATAGAGCAACTAGGACTTGTTGGTAGATTACAAGAGATGTAAGAGAGACCTCAGCAAGTAGAGGAGGAGAAATGATATTGCAGAGATGGAAACGCTAAGAAAGTATGAGAATGGTCAATTTTATTTTTAGATGTTACGTGAGTACTAGGAGTAATCAGTCAATATGGAAATCAGGAGTTCAGAGGAAAGAGAAAGGTAGGAAAGGTTGACAAGTAAATGGTATTTGAAGGTGGATGTTTCTATGTGTTCAACTAAGTAATGAATACAGAAAGAGAAAACCATGGGCACTGGAAAACTTAGTATTCAGGAAGAAGACAAGGAATAGAAAAGAAAATTGAAAAAACTATTCAGTGAGAATGAATGAGAACCAAGAGAGTATACTGTCTTGTACATTAAATGAACAAAAGGTTTCAAGGAGGTGATTATCTGTTGGATTCAGAAAAAAAGTGAGCACAAAAAGAGTTTAGATATGTCTACCAATTTGGCTACATACTTTCATCAAGGACATTGATTTTGACAAAACCAACTTATTGACATACTGGCTATGAAAGCTGATTGTCCTAGAATTTGCAGCACAGGAATTGAGCTAGTAGATGCAAACCTGAAAACAAAAATTTCCAAGAGACTTTTCAATGAAAATGAACGGGTATGTGAGCAAAAGTAACAGTATACACTTAACCAAGAAAAGTTTTGTTGTCTGATGGTACGCATTCAGACTGAGATTCTCTAGGTGGAGGGAAGATGCAACAGCTTAGAAGTTGTAATGAAGAACACAAACAACTATCCCACCTTTTCTTAGATCCAGAGCAGGAGAAATCAGTTATGTTGAAATATTATAAAGCTTCACAGATTTTTGCTACCTCAGCATCTCCACAAATAGGTTGTGAACACTCAATCTAGTGTACCAGTGTGGCACATTGACTCCTTCCACAAGTTCCTTTCAGACCCTCCTCTAACTGTGACCCAGTAGCATTCAAACACACCAGTGAAACCCCTTCTGCCTTCTTTGGTGTTCCACTCTGACCCCATTAAAGGCACTGTCCACAGGTACCCAACTGTTGACTGTGCTCAGTCCTTCAGTTCTCCTTTCATTTGACTTTTTCTTGGTATGATGACTCTGCCTCACTATGACCTGGGAGTAAATAAACTGTTTTTCTGAGCCTCTCCTCTGCATCCTCTTCTGTCTGCACCTAAAAGAACACAGGATGCCAAGTAGTATGGTTGAGAGGGTCATAGGAAACAGTAAGTTCCTTTATATTATGTAGTTGAAAGGTATCCTGAGAGAAAAGGCAACAAGTAAAATTTGCCTCTGACAAATCATGCATTCCAAAGAGCTCGGTGCAAGGATTTGGCAGGTTAGATTTAGGAAAAGTAAGTCTGAGTTATAAAATGGTAGACAAAGATTGTGGTAATAAACATGCTCACTGGAAAACAGCCTCTTTAATAAATGGTGCTGGAAAAACTGGCTCTCTAAATGCTGAAGGCTAAAACTAGACACATTATCACCATGCACTAAACTAAAGTCAAAATAGATCAAAGATCTAAATATTAAAAGATGAGGTCCCAGTTGTTGATTCTTTAAAGTACTTCCTGTGAAGTTTTGGTTTTGTTCATGAACTCTCTGCCTAACCCTGTGTCTTCAAGATTTTACTGACCTTAAGAAAAGCTAATGGCAATTACAGTGTTAAATTTTCACAGTGTTAAATTTTTTAATTTAAACACTAATTCTAATTTATGATGATCCATTACTGATCAAATATTTAACAGTAATTTCTGTCAAATAAAAACTTTAAAATGTGGGGAAAAGTAGGAAGTGTGACACTAAGATTCTAGAAACCAGAGTCTGGTCCACAGGAGTGCAAGACATGTTTATGACATCATGCTCTTTATTTTTTCACCTCCAAGTTGCCCTTTGTGTTCATTGTATTATGTCCTATAGTTAAAATTCACTTGGGTAATGATGAAAGAAATAGAAATATGACATGCATTGTGATGTAGCCAGATTCCAGATGACACAGAGAATTTAAATCATGTTTATTTCTGATTAGAAGAGGGCAACAGTCTGAAAGGGGATTGAGTTCCTCATGAAGCATTTGTGAGCTCTTTAGAGACAGAGAATGGAGGATATGGGAGTTTTTTTCACTAAATTTTCACTAAAAAGAAAAGAAACTCACATTCTCTGTCTGTCTGTCTGTCTGTCTGTCTGTCTGTCTGTCTGAATATCTTCCCTCCTAAGAACAGGGAGAATTTGGCAGGAAAGGTTAGGCCAATAGACATGAGTGAAACAACAGAAAGAAACATAAGGAACAAACCTAAGGGAGAGAAGTCAAGATAGCCAATCAGTAAGCAACAAAATACAAAGCCTCCCGGGAGAAAAAACTCATGTGCCAAAATAAAACACCCTGGAGAGACCTAGACAGGGAGATGGATCCTCTTGACACAGGAAGAAATTAAAACGTAAAAAAGCTCATTAAATACTTCAGGACTACAACTGAAACAGCTAAAAATTATGGGACACAGCATTTTTGCAGCAACCCGCCAAGTTTGTGCTGGCCTGAATTTGCACCAGCTTGAATCCGTGCCGACTGGCAGAGCCGCCCAAACTCATTCTCACCGCCACTCACAGGAACCACAGCAGTGCTAAAGTCGGGGGTTCACAAGCCCAACAGAGAGCTGAGACGGCGAAGGGACCTTCATTAATCCATGGTCAGTGCTGGGAAGGAGACACCCCCCACGAGAAGGGTGCGGCCAAATGGGTGACATGTTGGAATTGGGCAAGAGGAGCCTAAACTGGGAGTGACAGTGACTGCAGTTCGTTGCTCACTCCCCAGAGCAGATTTGTGGGATTTGCTTGGACAGGGCTGTGCCCCTAGCCGGGACTCAATGAGCCATCTCAAATTGATTCCCTGCGCCTAGCAAGCACTAACCAGGTGAAGGTCCCTGAACTTTGGCTGGCCCAGTGGAGAGAGGCAGGCATACACAGCTGCTGCTTACACCTCAGTGACAAGAGCAGGCAGGAGAGGGCAGAGGTCCTTTGCCAGCATGCTTCAGAGGAAACATGGCCAACAGGGAAGGGGGCTGGGACCTGCACTGTAATCTGTGTGGAGGAAGCAAGGACCATGACAGGAGAGAGAGGCAGAAGGAGGACCCCAGCCCAGAACCCTGAGAGCACTGATCCAGGAGAGGGAAAAACAAGAGAGACTGAGGGCAGCAAACATGCAACATCAGACATGGCTTTAATGGACATTAAGAGATATCTTCAGGACCTTGTAGACAAGCTCAAAACTGAAATATTAAATCAGGTAAAGCAAAATATGAGTAAAGTAATAAAAGAAATGCTCTCAGGAAGCATCTCTCAGGAAGATACAGATGGAAGAAGGGAGGAACACAAAAAAAGGAGAGAAACATTCGATAAAGAATACAAAGAAAATATAGAATACATGAAGCAGATTCAAAGAGACTACCAGGAAATTAAAAACTCCACTGAAAGGTGGCAAAACTCCTTAAAAGAAACTAAGGATAGACTATCAAAACTTGAAGACAAGTTGGCAGTGTGTGATGATGAAAGGAAAGATCTCTTAAAAATAACAAGGACAGAAGAAGCCTGCATCAGGGATAAGCTGCCCAGAATCTCCACCATGGGCCGACCCTCCCTCCAGGAATTTAGCAGAAGCCTGTATCAGGCATAGGCTGCCCAGAATCTCCGTGGGCCCACCCTCCCTCCAGGAACTTAACTGAAGCCTGCATCAGGGGTAAGCTGCCCAGAATCTCCACCATGGGCCAGCCCTCCCTCCAGGAACTTAGCAAAAACCTATATCAGGCATAGGCTGCCCAGAACCTCCACCTTGGGCCCGCCCTGCCTCCGGAAACTTAGCAGAAGCCTGCATCAGGGGTAGGCTGCCCAGAATCTCCACCATGGACCGGCCTGCCTCTGGAAACTTAGGGGAAGCCTGCATCAGGCAGAGGCTGCCCAGAACCTCCACCATAGGCCCGCCCTGCCTCCGTGAACTTAGCAGAAGCCTACATTGGGGTAGGCTGCCAGGAAGCTCCACCAAGGGCCCACCCTGCCACCTGAAACTCAGTGTAAGCCCACCTCAGGGATAGAAACCTCCCCTGTGGGCCTGCCCTGCCAGCAGGAACATCGAGAAGGCCTGCCCAAGACTGAAAACTGACCTGGACTGTTACAGATGGGCCCGCCCTCCCACCTGGAACATCAGAAGATCTCAGTGGGATCCAGTTAGTGTGAGAAAATTTGGAACTTTGCTCCCAGGTGGTGAACTTTGGACTACACCGGATTGAATGAATCAATGTGGTGAGTATACCCCTAAAATAGAGGTGTACAGCAGATCAATAGGGCCAGTAGTAAAAACCTCCTCCAACTAACTGTAAGACTTTGGTGTGTCTAAAAAGAGTGTGTGTGATCCCCTCCTACACATAGAAAACACCAGGCAGAGTGAAAATGACAAAACGAAAAAGCAAAATGCAGTCTCAAACATATAGTTCACCACAAGCAAATATAGGAGACATTGAAATAGAGGACCCCAAAAGTAAAACACTGGGAATCTCTGAAAAGATAGCCAGTGGGGGGGGGGAAAAACTCCATCAGACTATAGAGGAAATCAAATTAGAAGTAGTCTCCCATGTAGAGATAGAAATAACAACTTGAGTAAAGGAGTTGTTGAATGCAGCTAAAGAACAACTAGAGAAAAAAGTACATGAGCATGGGAAACTGATTGAAACTTTGAATGAACAATATAGAAAACAAGCAGAATTCATGAAACAAACTCAAAGAGACATCCAAGAAACAAAAAATTCTATCGAAAGTGTGCAAAATCGCCTAAAGGAAGCCGAGGATAGGATTTCGGACCTTGAGGACAGGATCACAGTTAGTGATCAGGAAAGGATAGAACTTTTAAAAATAACAAAGAAGCATGAAATGACAATCCAGAAGCTTCATGATGGTGCCAAGAGCAACAATATAAGAATAATGGGCATTAGCAAAGATACAGGAGTGCAGGCAAACGACATACATAAAGTATTTACAGAAATAATAGCAGAAAATTTCCCAAACATGGGGAAAGAATCTGATATGCAGATAAGTGAGGCATATAGAACACCAAACAGTCACAATCAACATAAATCTACACCCAGACACATAATAATTAAGATCTCAGACATGCAGCATAAAAACAGAATATTAAAAGCTGTCAGAGAAAAGACACAACTCACCTATCAGGGAAAGCCCATTAGAATCATGGCAGACTTTTCAGCACAAATCCTCAAGTCAAGAAGATCTTGGAGTAAGGTATTTCAAGCCCTGAAACAAAACAATCTTCAACCCAGACTGATATACCCAGCAAAACTTTCATTCAAATTTAATGGAGAAACAAGATACTTCTATGACAAAGAACAAACGAAGAAATTCATGTCCACCAAACCAACCCTAGAAAGAGTACTGAAGGACATACTAGACAGAGATAAAAATGACCACAATCCCCAAAACAACAGAAAGAAACGAACAGGTAGGAAAAGAAATTAAATAAAAGGAAAAGCAAAAAAAAAAAAAAACAACTGGAACAAA